>JTDE01004548.1:21653-36111 GCA_014338405.1 Paragonimus skrjabini miyazakii | reverse complement strand
TGGATACTACATTTGGTGTAGTGGGATTCTAAATCAAAGCAATTTATCGAACTATTGTGAGTCAATTTTTTCCCATTTTTATCACCTTTTTGATCTTGTGTTCGTACCTGAATTTTGTATAGTGTTTAGATCCACTACAAAAGTCGGAAATTACGAGTTTAATTACATCTCCAAAACCACGCGGAATTGAGCGTACGTGCAGTTCGGGAATATGCATTCCACCAAGAAAATTCCGATAGAAGCATTTTCAGAACGTAAAATCGATTAGGAAAGCCGAAGTGATGCTATTGTTTAAAAAATGGCGACACATTTTTCTCAACAACAGTTCGAATTTGGACAATTTTTAGTTATAGCAGATATTTCTCATTGCAACACAATTAATACACTTGATGAAATCTATATATTTGTCCCGTAATATGCAATTTAATATTTCATGAGAAGTTTGATAAATCTCCTTTCGCGCCCAAATAGCCGTTTCCAAATCGTTTCGGCCTTATAACACAATATCGGCGAACTACACAACTGCCGTTGTAAGTGTCGTAATCTTTCCAGCCGGAAATGCTCTTCAGTGTCATTCTTTTTGCAGGTCACCTAGTTTTTACTCCAGCGTATACGCTAATTTCATGGAAAAGCTAACATGTTCGTGTTTTCATGAAAAGCTTAGTATTCATGTTTCAACAACAGTTAGATTGTCGAACTTATAATCACGCCTTCCAGTTTAATGACGTCCAAACTTAAATAGAAGCGTATGTTTCCATGTCTATGACATCGACTTCCATTATATTTCACCTTCATTTCTCCGAAATAACGTGGAATGCGACTCTGCGTTACTTTTCCCTTAATCCTCGTGCCACTGAACTACCGCAAATTTCTTGTCTACGTCTTAGGAAGATTGAAAGAAAGAAATCTTGGGTAAACAGATTTCTAAGATCTCTGGAACTGCAACAAGTTACAAAGTTTCAGCAACTTCGGAAGCTACAAAATATTTTTAACTGAAAGATGTAGGGGACTAATCCAATACAATGGCATAAATGCCAATATTCAGTTCAAAACGCAGTAGCCTAACAGCTCGCTACAGGCAGTCCCAATCTATACGAAACAGGAACGTCAAGGAGACGAGACGCGCGCACCAAAAGTGTATTGCTTAGCAGGATCAATTCAAACAAGTGATGTTCATTCTGTACAAGGAAAAGTGGTGCAAACTGTTTATAAAAAAAGCGGAATATGAAAATGTGTACAATACCTTATAGAACTCCCCCTAGAGCGTTAAAAGAATGAAAACGCTTGATAAAATGAGGAAATGTTAAGCACAATACTCTCTGAAAACTGCTGGTCATCTGACTGTTCTGCCTGAGCGAGTGCGGGGAAGGTCAACAGGGGTTTTCGGGTTGGAATGAGGTACGGGCTGTTCGTTACGCATGGGCTGGGTAGACTGCGAGTCACTAGGTGTAGGATCGACACCAGGAGCGATGGCAGGATCTAGCTGGGATTCGACATGAGCAACTTTGGGTTTATCAATGCTCACTGTATCGTGAGATCCATTTCGATCGATCACAAACAATTGGGGAATCGTTTAATCACACGGACAAAAACAAAATCACAAAAGTCCAGATCGGAGTGCTTTTGTTCCTGTTTGGTATTTAACCTGGTGGGCTGGGGCCGGATTTTCGCCATGGATGACTTCAACTGCTGCACGAAGGTAGTAGCGTCAAAATTAGTTTGGCTGGCGTTCGACCTGTACAGCAGTTCACCAAGGAGACGAAGTGTCGTACCGCAAACTAATTCTGCGGTTGTGCAACCAATGTCTTCTTTAACAGTCGACCGAATTCCAAGCATGACAAGGTGTAAGTTATCAGTCCAACGCTGGAGGTCTAGCTGAGCTTTTAAAGCGGCCTTCAGCTGACGGTGAAAGCATTCGACCAAACCGTTTGCTGCCGGTTGATATGCAGTAGTTTTGACGTGATCGTCTTCCAGTAGCGGGTTGAAGTCTCTGAACAGCGCTGATTGGAACCGTGTACCTTTATCGGTGGTCTCAGTCGTTGGAACACCATAGTTTGAAATCCACCCGTCCGTGAACGCTCGCGCAACTGTTTCAGTATTCGTGTTGGGGAGAGGTATTGCCACGGGCCATCTGGTGAAACGATCAACGCACGTCAAGATGTACCGATGACCTTTTGAATACGGTAATGGCCCTACTATGTCAACGTGGACATGACTTAAACGTGCGTCAGAATTAGCGAATGTGCCGGGAGCCGTGATGGTATGCCGGCGGACTTTGCTGCGTTGGCAATCAAGGCAAGTTCTCGCCCATTCTCGTATGTCCCTATGCATGTTCGGCCATACGAATCGGTCTGAAATCAGCTTGACAGTGGCACGAACGCTGGGATGAGACATACAGTGGAGACTGTCAAAAGCGGAGCATCTAAAGTTTACTGGTACAAATGGACGGGGGCTGACTGTCGTTGTGTCGCATATGATTGTGCTTCCGCAGTTGGTTGGAGGTAACTCGCGAAGTTTGAGGGAAGACGAGATGCGACACTGCTGCAATTCTGGGTCGTTGTTTTGTTCTCGCGCTAATTCCTTCAAACCAATGGTGCCAGTCCGATGTAGATTATATTAGGTAACTCTGGACAAGGCGTCGGCGACGGTGTTTTTATCTCCTGCAATATATCGTATGTCCGGCGTGAACTGGGAAATGTAATCCAACAGTCGAATTTCTCTCGGGGAATAACGGTCGGGTTTGGCGTTGGAAGAATAAATAAGCGGTTTGTGATCCGTCAGGACAGTGAAACGTCTGCCTTCCAGCACGTAGTGAAAGTGCTTAATGGCAAGAAAGATAGCCAGCAACTCGCGACCGAAGGTGCTGTAGCGCGTTTGCGCCTGTTGAAGCTTGCGAAAGAAAAATGACAAGGGCTGAATTTGGCCGTTCACGACCTGTTGCAGAACCGCACCGACAGCTGATTGAGATGCATCGGTCTGTAAAATGAGATCGGAATCTTCGTATACACGCATGTGTGCCAGAGTCGTCAACTGCGATAACGCGTCTTTAGCCGCGAGAAATGCCGCTTTAGCCGGAGGTGGTGAAATGAAATGTTCGGAATTATCCCTTAACAAATCCGTAAGGGGTTTTAACAATCCCGAACGGTGTGGGATAGAACGACAGCAATAATTTACAATGCCGAGGAACCGTCGTAGGCTTTTCTGGGATTGTGGTGGTGGATAATCTTTGTGGGAAGCGATTTTTCCGGCAGAGGTTCAATGCCGTCACGAGTGATTCGGTGATCCGAAAAATCTACGGAGTCTACTCCAAAAACGCATTTCATCGGGCTTGGGTTTACACCATACTGATCAAAGCGTTCGAAAACTGCACCGAGGTGTGACATGTGTTGATGTGCATCCTTGCTCGCCACCAGAGTGTCATCAATATACACAAACACAAAGTGCAGACCACGGAGGACTTGGCCCATGAACCTCCGAAAGGTCTGAGCTGCATTTCACGACCCAAATGGCATTCGAACGAACACGTACGGTCCAAACGGGGTGGTGATTGCCGTCTTTGCTACGTCCTCTGGGGCCACGGGAATCTGACGATATTCCCGAACCAGATCAAGCTTCGAGAAAATGGTCATACCATGTAGACCGATGGAGAAATCGTGGATGTGAAGAATTGGGTACCTGTCTGGAACAGTGGCGTGGTTTAAGGCGCGATAATCACCGCACGGACGCCAGTCGCCGGGTGTGGTCTTAGGTACCATATACAAGGGTGAGACCCAAGGGCTGCTGGAGGGCGGGATGATGCCGAGTCGCAGAAGGTTTCCGAATTCAGCTTTGGCGATTCTGAGTTTCTCAGGTCGCAACCGATGTCGGCGAGCGACGGTGGGAGGTCCTTCAATCGTAATGTGGCGGAAGACGTCATGTTTTACTTGTGACAGTGAGCCTGATGGATTGATAAGGCGTGGGAACTGTCGAGGCAGATTCGCGAAACTGTTGTCTGGTAGAGCCGAACGTAATCCCAATGAATTAATCGATGTGGCCTTCCCGTGTACGCACAGAGCTGTTGCGCTGTCCAGCAGTTTCCGACTTCTTACATCCACCACGAGTCCAAAGGAGGTGAGAAAATCAACGCCAATAATTGGATGTTGTACATGTGCAACGGTAAAAGTCCAGGAGAACTGCCGACGGAGACCAAGGTCGAGGGTGAGTAATTTCTCTCCGTATGTCTTTAAGGCGGTCCGATTGGCGGCCTGTAGGGTATACGACACCGATTTGAGGTAATGTTTGTCACCAGTGGGTGGAATAACGCTAACCTCAGCGCCCGTATCAATGAGGAAATTTAGGGACGTTGAACGGTCGAATACATAAAACAGGCGATATAAGTAAGGGCCAGTTGCAGCCATCGTCATTACTGACTGGCTTGGTCGTTTCTCGTCTGATTTTTGACAAATCCGAAAGCAACAAGGCTGGTTGCAACGACATGCATGCGTGCCAACTCGCCGGTAGTAATAGCACATACTTCTATCGAACTGTCGTACGCACGACCTGCTTTGTGGGTGGGACTTTGAGCGTGTTGGTGACTGTTTCTCTGCTAGCAGTTTCGTTAGGATGGCTAGCTTCAAGGACATCTGTGAAAACTGCTCTCTCAGATTTGAGACGTCTTGCTGGAGGGTATCGCGACTGCAAGTCGCTTGCAATTGAGCTACTTGCTGAGGAGCATAATTGTGATGTACCTGGTCTGCCAATTCTGTTAGTTTGGTCAACGGCCGATATGTGGCGAAGTTCGCGTGGGAGGTTCTGTAACCATAACTCTCGCAACACCGGTTCGTTGACAGTCTGTTTGTTCGACAATTGAGTCATGTGTCCAAGCAGCTGTGAGGGGGTGGGATCTCCTAATTCGACGCCGGCGAGGAGCTTGCGGAGATTGTCTTCGTCAGAAGCTGCCATCCTGTTAATAATGGCCGATTTGATGACATTGTACGGATTACCCGCAGGACGATCGTAAATGATACCTGCAACTTCCGCTGCCACAGTCTCAGGTAAGTTCGCGATGACGTAGCTACACATGGTGCGCTGTGAGTGGATTCGCCGAAAGTTAAAAATAACTTTGATTTGTGCGAACCACAGTCTGGGGTCTCTACTGCCAAACTCAGGGAGTTTAATCATAACAGTATTCTCCGAAGAAGTCGCTTCCTGTTCAATGGTAATGAGGAGAGAGAAAATAATTTTTTTGAGAGGACTATAGGAGGATGTCGAGCAAACAAAACTTTGGCAATATGTGTGATAAAAGTCGAAGCACGGGCTCACCAATTTGTAGTGGAATAACCCAATACAAAGATACAAATGCCGATATTCAGTTCAAAACGCAGTAGCCGAATAGCTCGCTACAGGCAATCCCAATCTACACGAAACAGGAACGTCAAGGAGACGAGACGCGCACACCAAAAGTGTATTGCTAAGCAGAATCAATTCAAACAAGTGATGTTCATTCTGTACAAGGAAAAGTGGTGCAAACTGTATATGAAAATAAAGCGGAATATGAAATTGCGTACAATACCCTATGAAGATAACGGTCTACCAATTACACGCAGCAACGCTGACATGTGCTCAAGCGGTGATGAAACGGCCGCAACCCTCCAAGATGGCTCAGGAAACTCTGATACCCTCTAAACACTTCCCCTCACTACAAGGACAGCTTTCTCACGTTTTCTACTCCAGTCCATCACCCATTGAACAAATATATGTAACGGACGCCATAATGTTAACGTTATAACGTTACCCTCTAGATTCTGATCAACAATCAACAAGGATACAAGTGAATCCTCAGTTGCTTTTTCCGTTAGCAGTGGATAGCGGTAAAAAATGTGTTAAAACAATTTCAATTGTCGTTCGCGGGAGTTTTGATTGACCCGCTTCTAAAACGGCGTGCTGGTCGGTGGTGGTGGCGAGCGATAGTAGAGGTCGTTCTCATTGATTAAGCATGATGATGACGCTTGTTTCAAAACCAAATGAAGGTGATGCTTCTCGTTGGACAACGACATTTGACTTATCTTGAACAGACAAGTTGTGTGCGCTGAACCCGGGAAGTTCACCTCTAAAGTCGCGAATATTGGTGGATCAGCGCGCACATGACCAAAACGCACTAGTTACAGGGCAATATTTAAGCAATTGTTTCTTATAAATTGTGCCATTTCGTTCTCATCACTACTTCGTTCAAAATTACTTATAAGTAATTCAACTAAAGTTAAATCAAGATTTCTTCCTGTCTTCCACTGAAAACTTATTCGATCATTATGTGAGGTATCCCTCTGAAAGCCCTTCTAGTAAGTGCACAAGAAATTTTGCAGCAAGGTCCGTTCTATGTCGCTGTAATCATTATTGCATCATTTTTGCGAACGCTGCGGCCTGTGTACTCTTATCAATGGGCATTTGCTTAACTGCAGTGACCAATTTTAAATGAATTGCCCCGAGTCCACTTTCGCGGGTGCATAGTCGATGCTGTTTTGGTTGCTTTACTGAGTGGGTGGGATGCGCAACGTACTGTTCCTCTTGCTCATGCTTATCGCTTTCTATTACCATTTGAGATTCCTGTCGTAGTCCCATCATTCAGAGACGGCTTAATGATAGGTGGATGCATTCGCAATGGTTCGTCTTGGTCGATCGTGGAGTTGATCGTACACCCGGTCCAATAGTTTAGCGCAGTATGGATAAGTGGCCATTAGACAGTGTATGCGGAGGACTAAAAGCAGTATTCCGAGAAGACGGCAGTGTGGCACAGCATACCATCGTTTGGTTGAAGCCGTTTTGGTTTTAGGCTGAACGAATTTTTCAGTGCATTGCTGAACAGAAAGCGGGGATTTTGGGTGCTCTGTAATGAGTCACGGGGCTGACGATGGTTATAGATACATGGCCTCGATCTGCAGACAGTAAACTGAACAAAGCTCATGAGGCCGTTTACATTACAACAGTCATACGCTTACGTTGGTGTCCTGTATTCGTTTGTCCCAATGTAGTTCGACCCTATGATGAGGTACTCTTTTGAAGACTGCGAGGTGTTTTTTTCAATTGTCCTGCATCTGTTGAGCGTTATTAAGGGATTTCTTAAGGTTCGTTTGCAACATGTAAAACATAGATTAGTTTTCAACCGTCCCCAGCAAGCGTATTCAACGCGCAGTAGGTCTTATAATATACCACATGATTTAAGCTTCCATCTGCGGGGCCGGTGACTAAATTTGGAAGAAAGAATGGTCTAAACGAACTTTACGGGCAGACAGATTCTACCGAGGCAATACTATCAGGCAGAGAGTTCCAAAATTTGCAATCACATAACAAGGTAAAGGTGTGCGGACATTCTAATCGCCTATGACGAAGCGCTAGTTGAAGAGCGTGACCCTTCAACGATATTAGTGGTGCTGCTAGTTAGAGCTCTACATATGTGTTCCGGGGAATTAAGGATGAAGGAATTGAGCGACCAGTTGCTGTGCAATCTACTCGGGCAAGTACATAGTAAGGTCACTAAGTCTTTCTTGATAGGACTTAGTGCACATGTGCATTCCTATAACGGCCACCGCGGCGCTGCGTTGGACAGCATCAATTAGGGTTTTGTACTTCCGGAAATAATGAGGCTAAATCACACTGCTATTCTCAAGATGAATTCGAACAAATCTGTTGTAGAGAAGCTTAGTGTGCGGGGTGAAACTTGTAACAGAGCTGCATAAAAAGTGCCGATGTCTAGCTTGCTTGCATGACAATTTCTAAAATGGAGCACTGGAAACCAATGTTTCTAAGTCTCTCTCAATAGTTCTAGACTGATGTGTGATTCCGTCAAGATGGAGGTATTCTAAATGTGCGTTACCTTACACTCCTGCGTTGAAGCCTGAAACATTGGTCTGAGATCAAGCAGCTAGTGTCTGGCGCGCTTCGTAGAAAGACAGTCCTCGGGAGTTCGGTGTCATGCGAGAGTTTAACATCTTCCGGGGGAGGAGAAAGGATTAGAAGGGTCCGAAGATTGAGCCGTGCAGAACTTTACCGCTGCTCTGGTGGGAGTCGGAGAAACAAGAGTCGGTCCGGATACATTAACAGCGATTGTTAACTGCCACAAACACCAGGTTTGTGTAATTTATCGAGTAACATTGACTAACTGGATCAAAATTCTTGACAAAATCCAGACGTACAACAATCACTTCTGTGTTTTGGTCGGCTGACCGCATCCAGTGATCAGTGGCCACCTGGAGGTTAATTGCACGTAAGTGCCCTCTACAAAAACCACACCGGGTATTAAAAAAGAGGTGCGGCGTTTTTAGCATTCTGGATGCGTTAGTAAGAGCAGCAGTCAGCGTGTAAATGCTCATGACCTACTGAGCCTCTTGCTTATACCTGTCGGTTTTTATTACAATTACAGATTCCCGTCCTTTGAAGAAACGCTGTTCCTTGGTGCCACCGCTCAGTTGCACGTTACTTGCCATGTGAGTTGTTTGCGGTGGCGTTGATTGCAATTTTAGGGACGATAAAATGCAGCTGAGAAGTTTACCGGTTACGCTTTTGAAGCGTAGAAAGCGTACGAACAAGGATATTATTAAACAACAGAGAGAACGTTCGGAACAATTACGGAAACGAGCTAAAGCACGGAGAAGCCAGATTCGCAGGCCAGCGTTTTTCATTGCAGTAAGCTTGTGTGTTTATCTCAATTTCTTTAAAGTCAGCAAGGAAACGCGCACGTGATGGGATGAGGGTTAAACGCGTTTTGGCTCGTAAGAAACCTCTTTCTGTGACGGACGCTCCTCGTCTCGGCCTGGTGGTGAGATTAAAACGGGAGGACGTTGAACTTTCGGACGAGTGTATAGAGGTTTTTCGTCTCCTAAGATTAGATACATATAACCAAGCTGTTTTTGTCAAGATTACCCAGGTACATCTTTCCTTTTATGTATTATTTTGTAGCCCATGCTTGAGCTGCTTAGTTTGGTTGAACCGTACATCGCCTGGGGGTATCCAACATTACAAACAGTCCGTGAGATACTAACCAAGCGAGGACGAACGGTGCTGGACCATCGCAAGCAGTCTATTGATAACAGGGTTATCGAATCAAAGTTGGGTAAGTCTTATTATTTCCATCTCTAAACACTTGTTAACAAATCATGCTTTAATTGTAGGCCACTTGTTTTATTGGTCAATCGGGACATTTTGCGTTTCATGTCACAACGAGGTTCCCTTTTCTCAACTGTTCGTCTTGTTTGGGCCGCTGCTTTTGTTAGGTTGTCTTCTTTAGCTGTTCTCATTTAAAAGCTGGTTTCTGGCAAAAGAGTGGTATTGTTCTGACACCGAAAGTTATGGGTGTCATCATCATCATAACAGCTTTGAGCCTGACCAAAAGGTACTGTGACTCGGGTCGCCGCTCACCTCAACAGTGACGTGGAATATCCTAGAATAAAACGTTACTAAGAAGGTTGAACATTCTTAAAAGAAGACTAAGCGGAAGAATTAGAAATGGTATGGATACAGGTACGCCATTAACTGCAACACATCGCCATCTGGGATAGCGTCTTTACCCAGCGATTTGAGTGATCACGAGAACCCCAGCCAGGCAGGTGACACCTACCCACTTTGCTTAATGAGGAAGTTATGGGTGTACTACCAAGAGGCACTTTACTGCTGAGGATAGTTTCACGCTCGTCCCTATGCATATTGTTCGGACATTTGTGATATTCTTAAGTCGAGTCGGCGAGAAAGAAGTTTTGCAATGCTTATTCGTCCAAAATTAATCACAAGATCAGCCCCCTAGTAGCGAAGAGACGGCTGCTAAACAATGAGTTCCGAACGGCTAAGCTTGGTTTCCGAGCCGGTACGTAACAATCCGTCCTTTATAACCAAGGATAGTTAGTCTGTTTCACGCTGCTTCCTTACTCGTATATTATCACAAGATAGCCCTTGTTTATGGTTGAAAAAGGAAGGAGTGGAATTACTCCCCGGAACATACATGATCATGTCCATTCCACATTTTATCTACATCTTACAACCACGACTTGAACGATTGTGACGGTTCTTTGAACCGTTCATCATACGTTTCATTGCTTCCCAACTAACTGATAGTTATCTGAAGCACGCAATTGGCCTTAAACCTTTCTAATGTTACCAACCACAGACCAAATGTCTCAAGGTCTACATCCAGAAAGACGATCAGGGCTAATTGTTCGCAGTTGACTAGTGGCTATAGTCGTAATGTTCACATTTGCTAGTGGCTGCTTTAACTTCTATTCCCCGAGATTTTGCTTAGTCCCCGTGCCCCATACTCCCTTAGGATGGTGGCCAGGCATCGAGTGCAGGGCATGTTAGCGTTTGTGGATGATACTCTTGTTACAATCATTTTTCATTGCTTAAGTGAGTAAACTGGTTTGCTTCTCCTCAACAGCATCTCTTTATTTTGTTGTCTATCCGTTAATGTCATCCGATTGGACGCTGATACCGACGGTCGACTACTTCAAAGTCTTTCCAGTTCTCAACCGTCTTTCACAAGTAGTCCAGCGCCACTAAGTTAAATATGAATGAAGAATAGGCGTTAATTTTGCTATAGTATTTAACCGTTTTTTGTGAACTTTAATGGGTGCTGATTTACTAGAGTTAAGTTCAGGCAATATATTTTCACACTCATCTCCATGTATGTCCGCATACAACTCTAGACGTGTGGATCCACCAACCAAATTTACCACACTGTCGTAGTGGAGAACTGCATTGCTGGCGGTGCGTGTGGTGCTCTTCCAGACTTCGGCACGCTGGCACAAGACAAACCCCTTTGCACTTCTCTGGTGCCTGCTTCGTAAGATCCAATGAGTTACTAAAACTCGTCAGAGTTCTGTTAATTCACCTAGGATTCTCACGGGTACTCCTGGCTGTTTTTATTGAACACATCTGCGACTAAGCGGGCATTCTTGATTGTCCGTGCTAGCCGAAACAACTCTCGACTAAAGCCTTATTATCTTTTAATAACGAAAACAGAAGGTTATCTGAACCATCAACTTTGGCATTGGGGAGAAGAGGTTTTATTTCACTCCATGTACTTTCACCGCTACTGATGCAGCTTCCTAGGTACACGAACCTGTCAACAGCCTCTATAATTTCATTGTACAACATCAACTCCACGTAATCACAGCAGTCTTGCAAAACACAAAATAGTGTCCTGCATTATCTATGCTGCCTGAAAATTGTTAGAAAACTACCAGATACCTTGCCGTCAGCACAACCGAGATTAGTCAGTCTTCCACCATGCATGGGGTCCACGCCAACATCCTGTGAGCACCACTGACAGTTTCGGCATCAAGAACGGCGCACGTCAAGGCTATCCACTTGTCATTTTAGACTAAATAATGGAGGGCTGTCAGACAGTTCACTGTAAACCCTAACCTGAGCCGAATTATAGGAATAAAATGCCGACAGTATGCTCACGTACTCGTTCGGCACGCCCCTACGTTTAAACGACCTGAGAGGTGTTGATCGACCCACTAAGTCAAACTTGTCTTCATAGGCAAGAAATACGGCAACTGTTGGTCGGCAGTACACGTGACGTTGCTCTATTTATCGAAGGATGCAAATTTGATCAATATACCTCCGTCCAAGAGGGACCCCTCTGTTCTTTCCTGATGATTTGACGAAGTATAATAGGCGCCGGAACCCTATTAACGACGTGTTAGGCCAATTATCCTATGGCCTTTGCAAGTGCCCCATACACCTTTTTTGAATATGGGGACTATTGTCGAGTGACCTTAAGAGGGAAGAATGTTCTCCGTCATCCACACGGGTTAAAACAACCTAGTCAAGGGCTATGTTATCATCTCCCCACCTTTCTTTGAAAGTGATGGCACGTGATTATTTAGGCCTGCAGCTGTGTTGCGTTTGAGAACCGAAGTGCAGTTGCGGACCACACTTGGTGGATGGCTGTAGATATACCGACTTGGGTACGTTGTTAAAAGTTTACGACGATGACAGTACAAGCGAGAGGCTGGCCAAATTTGCCCACAGTGTTTCGTCCAGCGTTCTAACCTTTTGGACTTATTACGGATGGTGTGCCGTCCTATTTGGTGGAAGTTTTATTGACAGACGGACTCCTGTAACAATAGTACGGATAAGCTTGAAGAGTCTTAATATTCCCTGAAGCAAAAGCGTTTTCCATTTCCCTTACTTCCTCTGTTGATCAAACCTCACGATCGACGATCAGATGAACCGCCATGGGAAATGTTGTCTGGCATCGAACAACGGTAGGGATTTCTCGGGGGCCCAGTGTTTGTTGATGCTCGAACCAACATACTGTGACATCTGCTTTATGAATGGTTGTGAGATTCGAATGCGAACGTTGAAATATTCTTGGCCGGAGGCTGGGTGCTAAGCTATGGAACTTACCAGGACAATGTTACTAATGACTAGTGTAAGTTGTGGTACCTGAGAAGTAGTTACTAGGATTGAGGCTCGGCAAGAGCCTGACCGCTGACTTAATTATTGTAATGGGGGAGGTGAAGCAGTACCATAATTTCGCCTATTCACCCTGTTGCACATAGCAGACAGAACGACAGTTTTTACTGCGAGACGGTCGATACGGTATGGAATTATTGCTATCACAACTATTCATTGTTGCGAGTTGAGATATTGCCATTGTCCCCACTTCGAAACAAGAGAACTGCTAAGTTTTCAGCCAAAGCCTGTGCCGCATGCCAAAGATGAGTAGCAATGTACCAGCACTTTTTCCGGAAAACGTTTCCAACCTTCTAACCCCTAACCTAGAGAACCAGGAAACCCTGGTTCTTCAAACCTATTGGTTTGCCTGTTGGTGTGGTAATCACACGGACCGGTCTCGCCTATTGGGTCTTTTGTGGACAGCTTCACACACGCGGGTAGTACTATCTCGTCAGTTTGTAATATTGCTGATGAGATAATATAAGTGAGAGCAAAGGCACGAGTTGCTTTTGCCAAAATGCGTCCTCTGTAGCGTCAAAAAGACGTTCGGTTATCGTTAAAAGGAAGGGTATATAATGCTTCTGCATGTTCGGTTTTGCTTTATGGTTCGGATCGAAGATGTAAACAGCTGTGTTTGTCCATCTTTGTCTCCGTCAATCAGCCCACACCAAGTGGACTGATCGCATGAACAATACGGCCGTTCGCTGATGTGTATTCCGAAACACTGGGAATGCGCGATCAAGTGGTCAATTAATAACGTTGCACAGCCTGCGATCTTTGGGTCACGTACTCCGTATGCTAGCTGAGCATTTACTGTACCAAGTATATACGGAGACCACTAACAGTTGGGTGAAACCACATGGTGATCAAGCAATAACGTGGTCAGGGAATATGAAGACCCTGACAGTTCCACTAAGCAAAATGGGTTGGTGTTGTCTGCCTGGCTGAGGTTCTCGTGATCACTCAAATCGTTGGTTAGAAACGCTGTCGGAGATGACACTGTGTCGCAGTCAATGACCTACCTGCATCTATGCCATTTGTAATACTTCCGCTTAGTTTTATTGATTTTCAGACTTCTTAGTAACGTATTCTTACAGGATATTCCGCGTCACTGTTGAGGTGAGCGGCGTCTTGAATCACAGTACCTTCTGGTCAAGCTCATGGCTGCTGTGATGAGGATGTGTGGGTCACCGATGTGTACAAGAGTTCACACCGCTTCAACGTCCAATCTCGTTGTGACCAGTTCTGGGCTAACAGACTAAGGTGTAGTCTTGGAGATACATGGCGGCAATAAGTGGAAGCGTGGGGCTTAGTGAATTGCCCAACGAATTAGTCCTGAGTTGGGTAGGCCTGTTGCCTGTCTGGTCCGTGACTTCCTGACGCTTGCAGATCAGGTCAACTGAAACAATTTACTTATCTTTTCTGGTACCAAAAGGTATTCCATTCCGTTCAGTTTTCGTTTAGCCAGTTGGGAGCTACTTTCTCATACAGTTTTCCCAACTGATCTATGTGAATGCCAGCTGGGATGTTTCCTGTTATTGCAGACCTGGTCGTTGGAGTACTAATCCTAGCTCAAACGTTGGGATAAATACTTTTGGTTCTTCCTCAGTATGTTCGCCGGTCTTTCAGAAGAGCATTTATGGTTAGTGTGTTCACGCCCATGCTGGTGATGTATTTCCCCGAAGGTTATCAGCTAGCCGTTTTTTAACGAGTGTCTAGTGCTTACTTCGTTCCTACCATATATGTTTTTATAATTCGAGCTGACATTGTTCCTGCACAGCCAAAACTGGTCTCAGCATTGGCTGTTCCTTATATAGTATCAACATTAAATCAAACTAGGGTGGAAGGAAACCTCACTCAGTTAGCATCATCATCATCATCATCATAACAGCCATGAGCCTGACCAAAAGGTACTGTGGCTCGGGCCGCCGCTCACCTCAACAGTGACGTGGAATATCCTAGAAGAAAACGTTACTAAGAAGATTGAAAATTATTAAAACAAGACTAAGTGGAAGAACTAGAAATG
>JTDE01004547.1:2288-48074 GCA_014338405.1 Paragonimus skrjabini miyazakii | reverse complement strand
AGGGGTGCGTTGCTCACATTTTACCTTGCGACGGATCTTGGAACATTGGTACTTTTATAGGCAGCCGACAGTCGTGGTCTTTCTGGACCTAAAGGCCGCTTTCGATTTAGTTGCTCGTAACGTTCTCTGGAGCTGACTCCTTCGCAAGGGAGTACCAGGGAAATACGTGGATCTATTGAGATCACCGTGTGCTCACTCTGCAAGCATGGTGAGAATTTATGGGCAACTGTCTCGGGCGTTCATCGCTTCTAGTGATTTTCGTCAAGGGTGTCCGATTTCTCTCTTGTTGAATTTTGTCATGGACAACAGTCTGGAGGGTGCGCTCCGGGAATCCAGTGGGCTTGGTGTTGAGCCTCTTCCTGGCGCTAGATTGACCGATCTGGAGTATGCGGACGATATTGTCTTACTTAGCCCCTCTGCCGAAAACATGCAGACCATACTGGGCAGGTTGAGCAACCGGGCTGGTTTGTATGAAATGCACTATGTACCTTCAAAATGCAAAGTGCTGCCTCAAGACTGGGGCTTTTTTTACTGCAGGTAATCCGCTTGAGACTGTAGACACTCACATATTTGGGTAGCACTATCTCGTCAGCTTGTAATATTGCCTATGAGACATCAGCGAAGATAGTAAAGGCACGAGTTGCATTTGTCATACTGCGTCATCTGTGGCGTCGAAAAGACGTTCGGTTGTCGCTGAAAGAAAGAGTATATCATGCTTGTGTGCGTTCCATTTTATTCTATGATTCGGAAACGTGGCCTGTTCACAAAGAAGATATTAACAGGCTTGCTGTGTTTGACCGTCGTTGTCTCCACCAATTGGACCGTATTAAGTGGACTGATTGCGTGAGCAATATGGCAGTTCGCCGGCGCGTATTCCGGAACGCTCGGGATGCGCGATCGATTGGTCAACTAATCACGGTGCACAGCTTTCGATGGTTGGGTCACGTACTCCGTATGTCGCCTGATCGTTTGCCGTACGCGGCATTATATACTGAGGCCACCAACAGTTGGGTAAATCCGCGTGGTGGTCAACCAACAACTTGGTCACGAAATATGAAGACCCTGACTGCCCCATTGAGCAAAGTGGGTAGGTGTCGCCTACCTGGATGGGGTCCTCATGATCACTCAAACCGCTGGTTGGAAACGCTATCCGAGATGGCGATGTGTCGCAGTCAATGGCGTGCCTGTATCTATACCATTTCTAGTTTTTCCGCCCAGTCTTCTTTTAATAATTTTTAACCTTCTTAGTAACATTTTCTTTTAGGATATTCCAAGTCAATGTTGAGGTGAGCGGCGGCTCGAACCACATTACCTTTTGGTCAGGCTCATGGCTGCTATGATGATGATGACAGTTTATCAGAGCACGTTCTAGGAGTTCGTCCAGTGTAAAATTGAATAAGAAAGTAATGGCTGGGAGCCTTGTTGCACTGCGTCTGAGTTGGAAAGATTATTGATACGCTACCGGAAGCTCTAATTCTGCCATAAATCTGATGGCAAACTGCTTTTAGGATGTTCGCATAGTTATGGGGCACACCCTGCCTCAACAGACAGTCCCACAATGCAGTTCTGTCAACTTATTCAAGGGCCCTTCTGATATCTAAAAAGACAACAATTGTTGGCCTTTTATATGGATGACGGAGTTCAAGTGTCTTGCGAAGTGTGAAGATGTGACCAATGCAGCAACGACCGGGGCGAATCACAGTTTGTTCTGTAGGGATATCTTTTGCACGCGTTTCGCGTATTCCGTAGGGTACAGTGGCTGCGTGCAATTTCGACACCATGAAACCGGGTTAACATATGAGTGATTTGCACGCGAGGTGCATGATCACTTCTTGAAAATAGGGATGTCAGTCATCTCGCAGTCATTTGGGACGACTTCACTGGCCCAAGGTGTCTAGAAGCAGAGTTGCCAGCTCTTTGACCAAAGCTGGTCTCCCATTTATAAATGAGGCAAATGGGCGTTCATCTGGACTGGATGTATTACGACGTTTCATAATCTCCATCTCAAGTGAATAATTGCCGAGCTTGAAGGCTTAGTTAACGGCGGAGGTGGCTGCTTGAACTGTTGTGGGAAACAATCAACAAACAAACAACAAACAATCGATCAACACCTGAATTTCTGCCACCCATTGCTCTGAGGAGATGGAACGGCTTTTGAGAGTTCCCGGTAACAGCGGGTTGTTCCGTCTCGATTGTATTGTGTGTCTACCGGGCTTCGAGATTCCTTCTCATTTGTTACCGGGGTTCAAAGCGGCGGAATTGCACTAACTGCTAGACGGTATGTTCCGGTGAGCGTCAAAACGCTGTATTGATCGCATAGAGACCTAGTGGTTGGCAGCAAAACGGACAGTAGTATAACAGGGGTCAGTAGTACACATATGCATCGCATATTTATATCTGCCCAATGTGCTTCAATGTGGTCTGATGGGTGAAGTCCTAGGTTGGAAACAAGCACGCTTTGGTAAATATGGAGCTTTTTTTCCCGTCAGTTTGCATTTGACGAAATGGTCTCTTACCAAAGCACAGAGCGGGTGTGATACATATTAGTGCATGGTGAGAACCCACACAGGCTGTCCAGTCTGACTTACCATCTTGGAAACAGTCACAACCACGATAGCTGACGGTCATGTGGTCATTCTGTTTCCGCGATTAATTCGGCGATAGAGATGATTAGGTGATACACTGATGTCACGAACGTCGAAAATTAGTACTTTCTGGAAACAAACCGTTATCGGTACAGAGATGCAACAATTCTACGTGCGCCCCGGAGCGTTCAGAAGCTTAGTGAGCTGGTGCTAAAAGGCATTCCTGACTGAGTCTGGACTGCGGTCTGTGGAAGCATATGCAGCACCAACAAACAGACAGCGTTGTTGATGGGCGCCTCAGTTTTCTAACCGTAGCCTCAGATCTGACAGTGTAAAGAGGATTGCTGACGGGTGTTCAGTCAGACAATAATTTCTTTGATTATGCGCTTAGGGCAATTCTAACATTGACTTGATCACTGGATTGAGCTGCAGGATATTTCAGATAAGCGTATATTTTGCTCACACGATGAAGCGACTAACGGAGGTTAAAGTTGTAGCACTGAGTTGTCATCCTGATGCTGTGTTTCAATAAGACATATAGATGGCAAAGGTCTCCAAAGTACTTGTAAGAGTTTCCTGTTGTTCTGTTGTCTGTATAAGTGTCCGGAAATTAAATGTGACAAGCTTCAATGATGTTCGGGAATTAAGTCGACCCGGAGTTCTTGTCCGTCGGGAAAAAATATCACCTTGCTGTTTGCTACATCATCATCATCATCATCACCGTCCTAGACAGCAATACATCAGTGATTCACACTGATGCCCAACTGCCACGAACTGCCAACCACGAAGGGAAAAAAACTCTACAGACGAAGAGAGATGGAAAAGAAAGGGTGGGGAAGGGGACCTAACCACAAAAATAGCTATGTCTATATTCAGACATACAACACCAAGGCGTCTACACCTTGCAAACAAACAATCCAGATGTAAGTGAAAGTTAGGCATCATCAGCAAGACAGCTTCCTTACGGCTTTCACTGCTCTGCGTCGTTAAGTGCACTCACTTCACAGACAACTATGCCAAACAACGACAACATTCACGCCACTAGGCTCAGCTAGCCGCCATTTCACCTAAAGACTCCAACCACCGACTCTGTGAGTCGTTAGGGCCCCAGCTCGGGAGGCGAAGCCGATCTACAGTGACCAACCCCTTAGTGAACGATTTCATTTGTCTACACCAGGTCATCATCTGTCCGCCTCGCATCTTGCGCCAATCGGCCGCAGCGTCGGCAAAGAGTAGTTGCGGTGGGAAACTACTAGCTGGCATCCTTAGTTCCCGATCTAACCATCTAAGTCTGTGCAAGTATAAGGATTGAACGAAAGAACTCGTTTGACAATCATTGCCAAACACCCACTTCCTAACCTCCTCGTTGCTCACTCGCTTGTGACACTCGATACGAACGATTGAACGCAGACGGTTCACGTCTTCTACTCTGGACGATCAAGTTTCGCTACCGTAAACGAATACATCTCTCACTGTCACTCAGTCTGCGTGACCCGGGTATACAAATCGGTCAAAAACCTCCATGATTTCATTATCTAACATTAGATCTGCATAATCACAGCAATCTTGCAGAAACACTTTGCATTTTGAGGCCGCAAAGCGTATTTCGAAGTACTTAGCACAACGCGAAATTACGTTCAGCGTTGCTTGTGCCGCTTGAAAGTTGTCAAACAGCAACACCTTGTCGTCAGTATAGCAAGATTAGTCAGTCTTTCACCAGGTAGGAGGTTCACGTTGGCATCATGTGAGTACCGCAGACAGTCCTCCACTGTTTCGTCTCTGACGAAATTGAACTAAAATGGTGAATGAGGACAACCTTGACGTACGCCACTTCTGGTGCTGAAACTGTGAGATAGTTCACCGTAAACCCTAACCTGGGCTGAAGTATGGGAATAAAGCGCCGACAGTATGTTCACATACTTGGCCGGCACACCCCTGTGTTTTAGCGATTGTAAAAGTGTAGATCGATCCACCAAATCGAACGCACCTTTATAGTCGACGAATACGGCAATTGTTAGCCGGTGGCACACATGACGCTGCTCCAGAATTTGATGAAGGGTAAAACTGTGATCTATACAACCCCGCCCAGGGCGAAGCCCTATCTGTTCTTTAACGTTTACCTCTCGAACTGTAGTGAGTCGACGAAGCATAATAGATGCCAGAACCCTAGAAACTACTAGGGTCAAATTAACTCCCCTATGGTTTTCGCAACAGCCTCGGGCTGCTAACCTTCTTTCAAAACCCAACCTGGAGGACCAGGAGATTAGTTTGTCAGACCGCTATCTATTCACCTATCTGGTATGAGTGACTCTATCGGTATGGTGGCCACACCGTCCAGTTTAGCCCAATAGGTCATCGAGACGCGCAAGCCGTCACACCACGTCAAAGACCCGTCTCGTTGTGCAACCTATTGGATTACTATATATTACTTATCATTGTTAATGAATGTCTTGGCAAAAATATTTTTTAAAAAAACGACGTATAGAGTGGAATTAACGACTTTTCAACATAAAGAAAACCGGGAACTGGATGTGACAATTGGAAAGGTGTGTGTGTGTAACTTGGTCGCTGTTAGAGACCGTCAGTAGTGCATATCCTTTCCCGGCGGGAAATAGAACTCTGGTCACGCTTGCATCAGGCAACCGTGTCGACCACTGTGTCGTTCGCCTCATATAAAGCACGACTGGATTATCATATGCAAACTCCGAACCATATCCGCTTGCGAGCACCACTCGGGTTGTCGGATTGCCTAGGGAAGAGACAGTATGTTTTGCTTGCAACTATTTATGGGAACATCTAACGATACACGGCTGGTAACGGGTGCGGAGATATGTCAGTCATTCAAAAATAATGTGTACGATTTTTGTTAATATCCAAGTATCTCGCAGTGGACTTATCTCTGTAAGCAATCCAGACGTCTTTTTCGGTCACGACAAAGCGTTGTGACTGTAAAAGACGCTTGATTTG
Organism: Paragonimus skrjabini miyazakii; assembly: GCA_014338405.1. Lineage (NCBI taxonomy): Eukaryota > Metazoa > Platyhelminthes > Trematoda > Plagiorchiida > Troglotrematidae > Paragonimus > Paragonimus skrjabini miyazakii. The sequence goes on along the minus strand of JTDE01004547.1, from coordinate 42,522 downwards.
TGAAGTTGTTTAATGTACGAAATCCATTACAAGTTATGTTAAAACATAGGGCAGCAAATGCTAACACTATTTTGCGTGTTTGACGTGTATCCGCATCCGTTGGGCAACAGTGTATCGTCATTCGTCGCGGCGACACGCCACACATAGTACATGCACACGTTTCTACTAGTCGCTTCAAGTCTCATCTTCTTGGCGTTGAGACGAACCCTTTAGTTCTAGCGCGTACGGGCCGTGTTGTGCTACTCACAAACGAAGGGGAATGTTATACAACGAAGACAAGAACTAAGTGCGTTTTCTATGATTACATTGCTTGTTCATTGAATACTTTTACTGTGGACTAAAAACCAATTGAGAATGTCAGGCACGAACCAAACCACCCCGTTTGTTTGTCTTGTTCAAGACATGATTTTTGTTTTCATTCCTGTCAAACGTTTGCGACTGGTAAGTGTGCGATAGAAATTGATCACAATTTTCCCCTTTCATTATTCTATTCGAAACACCAATTTTGTATTTATGCGTGAAAGTGTATTGCGGATGTTAGTATTAATCGGGTACATAGGCATACAGATTCGAGTTGGTTAAATTAAGACAGACTTAAAACGCAACAACAGAATAAATAAACTGACCGTTGCTCGCAATGGATCACATTTTTCACATTTACATTTGATCTCAAGCCACTGCGTCGATCACTATACTACTGATCTCACATTAAGCATGACAAAATTGTCATATTTGAACGTTCAACCACTTACGCTTGTAAAGTAGCTTTCGGGTTGTCCAATCACTGTGAGGGGAACCCAATAACCGTCCTGTTAAATCCATTTGTTGACTCCACGATCAGAATTTCCGTTCCAATAGAAGTCACGAAAAGCACTCAACCTGTGGAACAATGTTTTGTCTACCGATGCGCAGTTGGGGCTCTTATCTCGTATGAAAACACGGTTATTTCATGAACACATCATCGACGTTCCATTCCCGGTCTTGATAAGGATACATCTTACTGACGCTCTTTAACAGGACCGAAAGTTGAGTATATTACCTGTTTTTGAAAGCGGTTGACCGAAAAGTCTGTGTGACTGCGAAAGCCGCGTGATGTTCGATTTCCTAAACCAAAGCCTGGTACACACCATCATCATAGCAACCATGAGCGTGACAGTAAGGTACTTTGGCCCGGGCTACCGCTCACCCCAACAGTGACGCGATGACGTACCGTGTGCTGTGGCTCTGTTGGTCACTTTTATGTTCCTTATACTCATCTATGAAAGCTATTGTTCTGCGACATGTATCATTGACCACGCAGGTTTATAGATGTTAATTCAAAGCCTATTTATTGAGTTGAAGTATCGTGTACGATTTGATGAAGAGATGACTTACTCCCACCCTGAGCTCACAGACGTTTGTAATAAGGTTCTCTTTCTGACTACAATCTTGACTATTTTTTTTACTGTTTCCCAGACAATGGCCAAACGTTTCACGGACTCACAAATCAGCGTACCCCACTACTATCTCACAGCGGACATTGAAATGGATGAGGTGCTCAAAATGCGTGAAAGTGTCAATTCTACCCTAAATAAACGGGGTACAAAAGACACAAATGGGATTAAGGTTACCACGAACGATATTATTATCAAGGCTATAGCGGTCTCCTGTCTCAAAGTGCCGGAGTGCAACTCCTCCTGGCTGGACACATCTATCAGGCAGTAAGTGACCGTGATATTATAGCACGTTCCTCAACTCGAATTATGTTTACTGAATAATGCATCCTTACTGCACTGGAAATCTTGAGTTTATTCTTTGTTTAGTTTTCCCGGAATTGTTCGTCCAAGCTTCGATAGCTTCCACCCGATTCCCAGGTTCAGGTTAATTTTTAATTCTTTGAAGGAGTCTTCTTAATCACTCAATAGCATCGATAGTCCGGTTGACCGAAGTCAGCTGTTCAGAACAATAAGAAGCCATTCAATTAAGGTCTATTGAAGTCACGGCACAGAAAATTACGTTATGATAGTGTTCGTTAATCTCAAACGCAGTTTACACAACGAAGCAGTTATTCAATAGCATCGCAGAGTTTGACCAAGCAGCTGAGTCACTTTCGAAACTTGGTTCGTGCATTATGAAAACTTAGTAATTGGAAACGCAACAAGATTGGGTTAAAAGTATCCAGGTACGACTACTTTTACACAGTCTTCACACATCAGAGTATGCCTAATACTGTAGTTATATTCGACCAGAACAACCCATGTAGATGTTTTTTTCTGGGTCACTTTAAGTACTTAACTCGGATCTTAATGTAGCGTACTTTATTACTCAACGCTTACTTCTGTCATTTGCTATTGGATAATTGTCATTCTGGAGACTTTCGACATTCTCCGGAATGGTTTGCCGTTAGTGTGAGTTCAGTTTAGTAAACCTCACTAATGATCAGTTCCATATGTTGATTTTCAAGTGACCATTCTTACACCTATCTTATCGCAGCTGCACAAAAACCGAGATGTGACACTGCCAACTGTGATGTATGTCAGAAGTGATTGTACCTTTCCAGCTGTCCTCCTAACTTCCTGTCCTAGTTTCAACTTATTAGGTACAAAAAGTCGAAAATTGCGTCTTCCTATGTCACACTGTGTCTAAGAAATGTCACATTTGACTACTTTTCACGTTCATAGAAGGAGATATGAAACCGCAGTGAGCATAGCAGTGTATGACACGTTCAGCTATTTCTGCATAACAAAAAAAACTAGTCTATGGCCTCCACAGTTATCACAGAATACACGGAAACTTTAAAGATGACTCAATATTCGCAATTAGAAAATTTTTCAAAATGTTTTGCAGAAAAATGTTTACATTGTATAAAGATCGTAACCCTACCCCCAATCATTTTTGGTCCCGGTGTACACTCTCGGTCAGCTGGAGCAGCAAAAGGCCAGGATATTATGTGGATAATCTTTTGAAGTCCAGTTCAAGAAAGCATCGAGTTTTGGACTTGCCAATGGTTTCTCATTGCATAGCAATTGGTCACAGAACCAAATGAAGTTCAAGCGATTTTTTTTACAATTACAGTCGATGGTGACGTTAATAAAAATTTTCAGACTGTCCCGTCTTTCCATGACTGCCAAACAGTGACGTTCGCAACAATCGTAGACTCTCTGTTACAACCTACACAGTTTCTATAAAACTGTTGGCCCAATGATTTCGGTAGTTAATAACCGAGATACTTTTAACATCGAAGAGATTCACCCATGGCTGTTTTTTGTCGGCAGTTTGTATCATAAATCCCTCAGTTTTATAGCGTCGTATGATACGACGATTATTGTTGGACCATCCTATCGCTAGTTGCGGGAAGTCCGTAGCTTGCGGTTTTGTTTATTGGCTAAGAATCGACAGTCAGCTGGAACATTTGATTCGCACATGTACAGGTTATGCAGCCATGACAATCATGCCTATCAACTCGGAACTTTGTTCTCTGACAGACTATGTCCTCAGGTTAGCATTAAATTTGTTAGTCTGTCAAACAGTGTTGCGTTTACTAGCGGTAACCGCATACTCTACTTGACTGAAGTCCCCCTATGTGATGGGCTACAGTATTGATGGCCGTTTCTTATCTTGGACACCCGTTCTAATTTTGGGGTTCCAGAAACTAGTGGTCGACGGTAAACTACAATTAATTTCAGGGGCATTTCGAGGATTTTGTGTCGTTTGTGTTGCTCACCGTATGTTTATATTTGCTCATTACTCACAGTCTAACGGTCAAATAAGAAGACCTTAAAAGTACCCAAACTAAGGGAAAGGACACGGTAGAGGAGGTAATTGAGGTTTTCATGCATACTTGCCATTCAGCCTCTAATTCATCTGCACCAGAAGAGCGGTCACTATCTGGAGCGTTTGCCGGAGTACGATTAAAACTTCACTTGATGTGTGTACGATCGAAGCCCCTGTCAACAGGACAAGATATGTCCATGGGTCTGAACCTCAATAGGTATTACGATGCGCGTCTCGAATAGTCCCGATCTACACACGAAACGCGCGCCACATCAAAGTAGTTTGGTTATCAGGCGTCACTATATATCACGATGGCATTGTAGTCTATCACTTTTACATCGGAAACTAGATTCATCATCCACTTGAGACTACGAGTATTTGAGAGCCGGGATTACCGATTGCCCAAACATCGGCCACCGATTGACGTTGCCTTATGCATTTGCGTTGGCGTCCGCATATTTCTCACCCACGACAACTTCAGCCATTAGTGTTGTACCTCGTGGGTCTAGTTTTTGCAACCCACGCAGTCGTTTAAGCGTTTCCATCAGAAACCATTCTCCTGGCATCCGATTGGCTCGTTTTTTTAAACAAAGAAAAGGATACTGCGAATATGATCCCACTGTTGCGGATAGCCAGTGTACCTTTGCCTGTTAACCTATTTGTGCTGGTCGTTCGTCTCGCCGTCTGTTAACAGTCTGGCCACATTGGATCGATAAGTTTCCGTTTTTTGATTACTTGACTGTCAGCCTGGCCACATTTACGGTTAAACACGAAAGTAGCCAATGCAGACTACTCTTCAGCTTTTGAGTGAAACAACCTTCCCATTTCAGCCGGAGTTTTAGTTTTTCATGGCTTTTTTCAGCCAGTGGAGCGTCGCACTGTGGCTAAGTTTTGGTGGAAGTCAACTGAACTAGTTAGCAGCTATGTTCTTCCGGAACTTTTACTCCTTAAAACAACAAAGTAGCCATTTTGTATTTAGCATGCAGAATCACCGCAAATATATATTCTCCAGGCAAACATTACTAGAACGTTCCTGCTGTTACTCGTCGAATGGCGTAACGAATAATTGAAGAGTCTACTGGCTATATACTTTCGTTCGTCGGCGTGCGTAATTATGTTTACTTATCCGATTTGTTACACCATCCGATAGAATACATTGAGCGCAATCTCTTGAAGTGAAGCACTATCCTTGAGTTTCGCTTTTGCTAAAGCTTGTCAGTAATATTGATACACGATTGTCTCATGAAAGCATGGCCGGAGTTCAAATCCTGACCGTAGCGAGGATACGTACTATTTACGGGCTCCAACGAAAGTGATCCCCTAGTTTGGTGCTTCTCCGGTTGATATAGCTGAAAAGTTTACTGCAATATGGAAGTTGTAGTTGGTTGTGAGTAATGTTCACTTCATTTTAACCCACATCTTGTACTACTTACCAGCAGGCAGTCTGTTTTTGTTTCAATTCAATTGGACCTCTTTCTGGTGATTTACGTTGAGTAAACGGAATTGACCGTTTTCATTGTTCGAATTTTAGTTTCACCCGCTTTTTTACCTATCAGTGGCTTCAGTTCACCACTGGTTCGCGCTGATGCTTAACTGCTATACACTCATGAATAAGAGAGCAAGGCCTAACTAGGAAAAAGAGGGCCTAACTAAGGAGAAGCACTATTTTTTTTACTCAGACGCTCAAAAGCAAGATACTTGCACCTTGTCAACAATCAACCGAGCTGTAGATGAAAGTAAGACACCATCAGCAACACATCACACTACACGTTTGTGGTGGTAATACGGTAGAAGCGGTAGGTCAGCCAAATTGACCCTCAAATTGTTCGACCCAGTGGCCTAATCTTCTGAAGTTAATGTAGATGAGCGTGTTGTCTGCCTTGATAACTGCATTAACAGACGGACGTCCTGGGTTAATAGTATAAATAAGCTTGCAAAGCCCGTCAGTGATCCCTAAATCAAAGACGGTTTTCATTTCGCCAATTTTCTCGGTTAGCTAAACCTCGCGATCGGCAATCAGGCCACGCTTAAGCTTCTTGCGGATATCCTTTCTAAACTTGTGTGGATCGCTGTAAGGGATATTTCTTCTGACATAACATCTTTATGGGTTTCTCTGAGACTAAATGTTTGTTAAATCTACAACCTACCGTGCCGCGTGCTATAGTGCCTACTTCACGATTGGCCTCTCAGATTTGGGTCCAACAGCTGTTGGTACCTTCTAGGTTAGAACTGCTAAACTGATCATCTTGGCTGTTTCGGTACTGATGCTTTACCGACGTCCTGACCAATTTCTCAACGGCCAGCCGTTGTGGTCGATGGAGGTCTTTGCCCAGCGAAAGTAAAAACCAAAAAATCATGTGCCCTAACAAGAAAGGCAGTCCTGAATTGAACCAAGCAACGTAACTAGCAACCGTCTACCCGAGACAGGTAACGTATTTCCGCCTATCTATCTTGCCTTATGCGGCACGTAGGGCGACCCGTTTTTTTACTGCTAGACGACCGATACAACTTTTAGTTAGCAGCGTTTCAAACATTCATGATTTTATGTGGGTTAAGACAGCTGTTACAAGGCGCATCTCCTAACGAAGCAGCCAGAGCGGATCACATCATATCAATTGATCGATCCAGCTTCGGGTGGATTGATCTGTATTAACTCACTCAGTTAATCAGACTGCAGCCGTGCGATCGAATGTCTGTACGTTATCTGAACTGTATCTCGCGTTACTTTCTGATCTCCCCCATAATGTGATTCGTGCTAACTCTCTGACTGCCATATATGATCGTCTCGTTTAATTTGCCATGCGTCTTGTCGGTCATGTATAATAATCATGTCGCCCTATAAATTTAGAGCCTCTGTGGCCTAATTCTGACTCTATTCATCCTTCCAGTAAACGTTGTTGCCGCGTCTTCTCCTCAGTTCTGGGTCAAGCGGTTGAACACGTACCTAAAAGGGATGGTTCCATAGTAGTGCCCAGACCTAAGTAACAGAACAATTGGGATTTTCACCGAAACCCATTGACTCAGAAGCCTGTAACACAAGTCAACGGGTAGATGGCAGCATACTAGAACTGGTACCACCTTTTCCGGGAAAAGATATCCACCTTCTAACCTCCAACCTGGGGGACCAGGAGACTGCAGTTCATCAGACCTGTCGACTTGCGTGGCATGAGTAACTCTGCCATTGCGACCACCATACTATGCAGTTTAGTCTAATGAGTAGTCCAGATGAGCAAACAGTCACACTATGTCAAGGTCCAGTCTCATTATGTGGTTTTTTTAAACGTTTGGAACTTCATGTGTGACGATTTGGAAGTAATGTTAAGAGGCAGAGTTCGCAGTCTTAAATCGTTTGAATGATAAGTACAATACGTGTATTGCAACAGGATTTCACTAAGACACGTGCTTTCCTATGCCTAGCCAGTTTTTCTCTCACTTGGTTTGACAGTTTACACAAAAATACTTAATATGTTCAATTCAGGTTCCCTACTGCTAGACTCGACGTACACCAGAAATGATCAATGGCGTATTCACCTTCTTTCCTCGATCGACACAGTACGTCACGCGAAATCGTAAATAATAAAAGCCTAGTGCTTACTAATGTACCACATAGAAGTGTCCTACCTGGTTTGTTAAGCCGTGAGAATGGCACTAGAATCACGTGCTCTAAACAGAAAAGCCTTGTTTAAAGAGTCTCGGCGATACTCTCTCATGATAACGCCTATGTATCATTCCAAAGGGACTGATAGCAGATGAGTAATTCCATTCTATCCACCTTTCAGTACATTATCGCATACGATGACGTGATTTGTCATCTTCTGATAGTTGATGGAGAATACTTTACATTCATTGTTGAAACACTTGCAATGAAGTACAATCGTTTCACGGTGTCGTTAATATTTTCGCCGAATGATCTGCAACTTCTTCACTTTACCCCTGGTGACGGTTATTCATGCGACGCTCTTGTAAAATTGCGTGTGCAATAAAGATTTAAAATCTTTTCCTCAGTCCATGTGATTTGACATCCTTTAGCCTGCTGCCGACAAATTTGCGCAACCTATCCACTAAAAGGAGATCAGAAAGTAACTTCAACATGCTTGTTTTTTCGCTACCCTGATATCTGATGAATTTTGTTCATGACAATCAGCTATCCATTCAAGCAGTTCTTTAGGGTTTTTAAGGAAACTTTCGTATGTATCGGGGCTCAACTTTCAGTTTCGATTGCATGTTCTTCAACGCCAATGTGAGATATTCACCAACCTATGATATCACTCCTGTAACTTGATACTCGTGGAATTTAGTTAAACTTTGATTGTGATGCTAAAAACGAGAGGGAACAGGATTGTGCCTTCTGACCAACCCGATAGTGACATGGTTGTTCGCGTGATATGTAATATGATTGTGTACCCCTACGCAGAGGGATCTGTCTTTTTTTTTCATTTTAGAACGCATTCTTATGTGTTTAAGCCACCAAGTATCACAATCCACTAGTCTAATCACTGTGGTTCTATGTATGAATGAAAATAACGCAACGGTTTGGCAACAAAGCCGTTTGTCAGATCCTGTAGTGGGTCGACTGATATCAATTAAAGTTAGCACAGCTTCAAAGTATCATATCAACTTCGACACCATCATTCGCTGTTACATTACATTATATTGAAGGGTGAACGTTTATATGCACTCATATCATTGCAAATTACACAACATTCGCCACAGCGTATATGCGGTCTGTCTATTGTCTCACACATAACGGCTACTATGTCATTTTCCCGATTATAGCTTGTTGTCTCTGCCGACCTCTACTTTGCATCTTTACTATTCTTTGTACATTTGTGGTAGGTTGCAACTTATCATCCATGCGTGTTCAACTTATCGTGGACCGCTGTATTGGTTGCGTTTTTTGGGCAGCCATTTCCAAAAGTTCGTGTTCAATCTCCATGTTCTTCAGCCCATTCAATCTACGTTTGCACAGCGTTCCGCCTGTCTTCAATACTTTTGGGATTCACTTTCTGAATCATCCAATCTTCGCACTTCAGTGACTTGTTAGGATTGTCTCAGCGTGATCATGGCCAATGACCAGTTGTTTAGGCATAGATTTGTACAGTTTACCCTTGATCATGCGAGGATCAAGGTGTGTGGTTACTGTCCTGCTGATGTTGCGCCTCCATGTAGGCTGGGGGACTCGAATACTGAATCATGTGATTGGCACATACTAAGGTCATTACAGTAGTGGGTCTGGGCGACGTACTTACCCGAGGTAAGCCTCTTGGCTTTGTGCTCCATCCGTGACTTATATGGTTTGTTCTCTTCCCGAAGCCTTTTCGGGGAAGGTGCTTGGATGTGTACAATAACCACGTTCGGATACCGAATAATAAATCCAGCGCATGTGTTTTTCTATTAATTTCATTCTCAGTTTGTTCACTTGATTACCTTTGCATGGACACGGGCTAACTGTGTGGAGTAATTATACCGATCATCCGAATACAACTGCCGTTGCCTGATAAGTTCAGACACCTGGACAGTATAATTCAGTCCGCGTGTGGCTTCAGTTGTTGAATGGTAGCAAACGCTTTCCGGTTTAAACACTAACCGTGAGATTTTACTTGACCCAGTTTCTCAACTTACCCATGTATTCACGGGCATCCCATTTTCCTCTTGTCAGGTATAATACAGTAGACGTAAACGTGGCTGTTGCAACCCCCGATGGTCTGATCACTCCGATTGTTTACGGAGTGGAATCTAAGGTAAGTAACCCTCTTTCTTCTCTTTCTCTTACTAATGATCGTTGTGTTTATTCTCACCGCTTGGGGCTATACCCAGAGTGCTTACCGTAGCCTGTCAATCACTGTTGAAAAATTTCCCGGTTTCAAAGTTCCAGAGTTCCTCCATTGTTTACCCAAATTTGCTAGGCCCTTTCATCACAACATGTTGTATGCGGGTTACAAGTCTCTCATCACGTTTTTGGGTTATCAGTTGAACTGCTGATTACCAGTAGGGGTTTCTGATTGGTACCCGTTGAACTTTACTCATGATCAATTGCTGTCTTCGCGTTCCTGTAGACTATTCAATCCGCCCCTTTTGAAAGGAAGCAGTTGACTCGTGTGTTGCTTTTGTCAGAGCTCGTTACTAGTGCGCATCTTTGCCACATCTGGGATTTGAACTCCAGCCACCCTTTCATGAGACAACTGTGTTGACCGCGGTTATGTTGGAGGGTGTTATGTACATATGTATACATCGCTAGTGGGTTAACACATACTCATCGTAAACGTTAGCCATAGCGCTCAATTCATTTCTTTCGCCGATACATCTGTCTTTAATGAGTATTCAGCTATCTGTGAACATTACATTCGCACAAATGGGCCTGACAGTTTACTCTCGATCTCCCACAAGAAATGTATGCAGTTATCATGGCAACTACTAAATAATACACAGAGTATGCCATAGTGCGACTTCAACGATTTTTAACAGACCAGCTGCATCAAACTAATTTCTAAAAATAGAACGGCGAAATTTCGTGCACATATATGATACTAACAGTTTAAAAAAAATTGATTCTACCACAAGTAAAGAATAAAATAAATCTACCTATGTGCTATCTTTGATAACTCCGCTTGTCTCGTTCAGTTCATTTATGTGACATAATTATTATCGATGGGTGGTGCATCTTCTTCTTCGACTACAATAGTGTATATATAACAACACCAACGGCAAAACATTATTTCATTGTCACAACCATTCTAATATTCACTTGTCAACCACTGTTTTCGTCAACCGTGCCCAATTTACCCAGTCTAAAGATCACTCATTACTAACTGACTTTCTGCAGGATGCAATCTACCTTCTGATTTCCTGACTTTCGTGCCATCTATGCCAATGTATAATAACTCTTAATCTGGTTGTAACTCACTCTATCCACTCCTGTTTTATTGTACAATTAGTTCAAATTGTCAAGCTACTCACAGCCCTCGCCGTCTGTCGCTTTCTACCTGGACTGATGTGTTTTCATTCGCTTATTAAGGATAACCAATCTAAATTGTTGTTCGTCCCTTTCCGTAATTCATAAACCTTGAATAATAATATGACCCCATCACTTCGCCATTAAGAATTCAGGTTTAATAGAATGCAGCTTGCCTGGAAGTCGTCACTTTTACACAAAAATGGGCTGTATTGTTTTTGACATACTTTCGGCAGTGCGATACAGGTGCATTTCTATCGCTTTCATAAAATGTAGCACCTTTAGAGGCCAAAAGCTTGTCAAGGTCTCCTCGTTCTCGAGAGCATCTCATCATGAAATCAGTCAGAGCGGGAAAAGTGATTATCTGTTTGTCAGCGACTCATTGGATATTCTGATTTAGGTGAGGTCTCACTACTCAGCTAAAGCGGTTTGCGAAAGGTTATTTTGGCATTATACAAAATATTAATCCTTTCCTGTTTTCCAGCATCGCCTTCTGCGTCAGAAGCTTCTAGTTACTCACTTCTAACTCACTACAGCATGATACCGTGTAACCTTGCCCATCTCAGAAAGCTGTAGAGGATTAATCCGGCAGCAGTAGTCATTGATCTCCTTCAGATGAAGGCCGCATCATTAATACCGTTCAATACTAAGGCGCCGCGCAGACCTTCTGCAGCCATACAGAACCCATTTTTCATCATTGGTAGCAACACATGATCGCAACATCCATGGTCATTTCACGATAGCAATGAAATGCACATCTCCGAGCTTATCTGTTATCTCCTTATCGATTCATGTGGTACCCATTGGTCAGTGTTCTTTGCTTTTCTTGTTATACCGAAGTGATTCCGTACAGTGTTCGGTAAATCCCAAGCCTTGCTAAATCCACGGATGACTTTGGACTTAGTTTCCGCCGGTTCTTTGAAGCGATTATCCCGACTTGTCGGGTATTGTCCAGTTCAGGAGTAGTCGATATTAACACTTATAGACCCAAACTTTACAAACCGTTTTCGAACTCTTTTCTTTTAGTTTTCGTCTGTAGAAAGTTAATTGTACTTTCCCAGTTGTCCTCATCACTTCCTGCCCTAATTTATACTTTCGAGGTACGAGAAGTCGAGAATCACGTCTTTCCCTGTCATTGTTCATAAGAAGAGGTGTGATGTCTTTCCCAATGCGCCCTACCAATTCGGTTCTTTCTGAATGTTTCCTTCTATCTCTGACTAGATTCAGGTACAAGTATCAACTTGTTTGCATCTTGTCTTGTTAATCTTTTGTTGCTCCTTTTTTGGCTCACTTTGTACAGGTTGCTCATCACATAGTGTACTTTTTTGTCCTCATGATACTTCTTCTTTTCGGGACATTATTTTTCATGCACTGAAAGAGTGGTTAGCTTACAAGTTGATTGTTCCTCTTTTGGGCGGCAGATGAAACTTACCCTTAACCTGACCTAAAAAAAAAGATTAGACTTCCTAAGATGCACGCTCAGTGTGAAAACGGATCGGTGCTTTAGTTCAGAATTAGATTTTTGACTCGTTTAACTTATCAGTACTCCTTTGCAATGTTCCTTGAAACGCAGTCAATGTAAAACTTCGCACAGAGAGCTGTACATCAAATGATGTCCTCTTTTTTATTTCCTCGTTGGTGTTACATTTAGAGACGCGATATCAGATAATGATTCCAACCACTCGCTGTACACTGTCAAGCGAGAATAAGCTTCATTGTTGTGTGAGTATAACGGTGGGTCCTAGAAGAGTGCTTTACAAATTTACACACCCTTGACCCGACTCGACTACTCTCCAACGAAGCCTACTTTTTCGAACATTTTCTATCAACCTACTTAGAATCTGTGAGTAGTTTGCGTTATTTCTGTCCGTTTTTCACCGTTTTATCACATTCCTAATCCTTCTACCTGACCTTTTTCAAACAAACTGTATGTTTTCAGGGTCTGCTACAAATAAATCAAGAGGTGCGCCAATTGGCTGCTAAGGCAAAGGACAACACGCTACAGCCGCACGAATTTCAGGTAAGTTCTTGTTAATTTTGGAGGTGTTGGCATGTCGAATCAGTTGAATGCTTCAACCATAGATCACATTTCATCGGTGTAAATGAGTTTACGCGCTCCGTATGTTAAACTTCGGTCCTGGGTCTTCATGTAATCCATAACAGTGAGGATTCTGTACCTGTTTTTCCGCCTGAGTATTACTTATCACATTATGCTTATTGTGAAAGCCCTTACTTTCTTACTGCATGCCGCCGTTAATTTGTCGGCCTTCCGTAAACTATGGTTTCAAATCTCTGCGATTTGGCACTGCAGTACTTTCCACCGACTTCTCTCAGTCTAACAAGTGTATGGGGCCTACGTAAGTCCTGTCTCCTACTATCTTCTCTCAGGCCTCCTTTGTCCATTGCTCAGGCCTAGAGTGCGAATTACTGTAGGTGTTTTCAACGTTCGAACATGTCGACATATGCTGATTTCCACGGACTGGAATCCAAGACAATAGTCAACGTATGGGACTGATTGCATCCGCTCTGTTCACTCGGACACTTTGCCGAAGCTGCGGCCGGCTGGCGTAAGGTGTGATGTGCGGGGGATGGTGGCCGGGCGTTGAGAAGTGGGGGTGTTCACCAGGGGTTGGTTACTGTAGGTTGAGTTCGTCTCTCAAGCTAAGTCCCACGCAACTTAGAGTAAGCGAAGGTGTCCTGTTGAGAACACCTCACTTTCACTTATGGCTCAGCTGTTTGTTTACAAGGTGCAGGCACCTTGATGTTGAATAGTTGGATATAGACGGTTGGTCTGTCACAACGAGACTGGACCTTGACGCGGTGTGACGGCTTGCGCATCTCTATGACCTATTGGGCTAAACTGGACGGTGTGGCCAACACACCGATAGAGTCACTCATGCCAGGCAGGCCAATAGGTAGAGGTCTGACAAACCAGTCTCCTGGTCCTCCAGGTTGGGGGTTGGAAGGAGGTTGGCATCCTCTTCTGGAAAACGTACCAGTTCTGGTACACTGCCACCCACCCGCTGCCTTGCGGTATAGGCTTTTGAGCCAAAGGCTTTGGTTGAGAACCCTAATCGTTCTCCTGTCTAGGTCTGGGCGCCCTGGCAGTATCTCAGCCCACACACAACCATGAATAGTCACAATTCCAGTAATTCCATACTGCATCGGCCGTCTCGCAGTATAAACCGGGTCGCCCTATCTGCTGCATACAGCAGGGTGGATAGGCGAAAACATGCTACTGCTGGCCCCTCCCCCACTGTCCTATCAAATTTAGTTCTCAGGCCCCTCCCAACCTCCATTTCTGATAGTAACTCCACAGGTCCCACAGCTGAAGTAACTAGCCGTGGTAACACTGAGCCGGTAAGTTCTGTCTCTTGCCATTCAGCTTCATGCCCCTCTCGTCCCTTGCTTAGACCTAGAATGCGAATTAATATAGGTGCCTTCAACGTTCGCACTCTAAAACAAATAGGTCAACAGGCTGCTCTCGCACGAACGTTAGACTCGTTGCATGTCGATGTCTGCTGTATCTCTGAGACTAGAATCCAGGATAGTAGTCAGCGTATGGAAATAACAGCACCCGCATTGTCTACCCGATACTGGTTATACACTTCGGGTGATTCCACAGCCGCTGTTACAGGTCAGGCTGGAGTAGGTATAGTCCTTAGCTCGACGGCCGCAGCCTCATTGATAGATTGGATTCCTGTTAACAGTAGACTTTGTGCTGTCCGCTTGGCAGGTTCCGTTAAGACCAACTCTAGATGCAAGACTTTCAGAAATTTATTCATTGTGTCTGCTTACGCTCCTACTGACTGTAGTGACGTCGGCGTCAAAGACGCGTTTTACTCAGATCTGGCCGCTCTCCTCCGGTCGACACGTAGCTCCGATATAGTCGTTCTGGCAGGAGATATGAATGCTCAGGTCGGTCGCCTTGGTGAGGGCGAATCTCGCTTGGGTGGCAAGTTTGGGATAGCGTCACATCGGTCCGATAATGGTGAGCGATTGTTGCAGTTGTGCGCTGAGTATAAGCTATTTTTAGCCAGCACTAGTTTTAGGCATCGTTCACGTCATTGCTATACTTGGCGCCCGCCTGCTCCAAATCAGGCCTGGTCTCAGATAGACCACATAGCTGTTAGTTACAGGTGGCGTGGTTCCATTCAAGACTGTCGTTCTTATTGGAGCACGTACTTGGACTCAGATCATGCATTGGTATGTTGTCGTTTTGTTCTTAGATTTGCGGGTCAACGAACTCACCGACAGCAACGACTGGCTGTTGAGAAATTGGCTTTACCATCTGTAAAGCATAAGTACCAAACTAGCTTAGAAAGCCACCTTTGTGGTAATCTCTCCGAAGACCCTAGTAGCTGTTGGACACAAATCTCACAAGCTATTCTTAAAGCAGGTACTATAGCATGCGGCATAGGGGTACATAAGTTTGACAAACATTGGATTTCAGAGGAATCTCTGGAATTGTTAGAAGCCAGACGGAAGATTCCTCCTGGTAGTTCACATAATAAGTCTAGAAGAGATATCCGTAGGAAGCTGAAACGTAGTCTAAAGGCTGATCGTGAGGCCTGGTTATTGGAAAAGGTTAAGGAAATGGAGATCGCCTTTGCCTCAGGGAACACCGGCAAACTCTTTAAGCTAATCCGTGCCACTGGTCCCAAGCGACCGTCTGTCAGTGAAGCTATCAGCGAGGCAGATGGCACACTAATTTATAATAAGTCCAGAAGGTTGGAACGCTGGGCGGAACACTTTGAGGGTCAATTCAGCTGGCCTCCTGCTTCTACCGTGCTGCCTCCACAAACTTCTGATGTAATGCCCTGGTCGGTAGATTTAGAACCACCCACTGAGACTGAGGTTCGCAACTGCATCTCGGCTCTCAATCGTTATAAGGCTGCTGGTCCAGATGATCTCGTGCCGGCACTTTTTAAAGAAGGTGGAGAGGTGTTAGTCGAGACCTTAACTCAGCTGTTTCAACTTGTGTGGTTGACGGAGACCATCCCTCCGTGCTGGGGTCACGCGATAATAGTTCCTATATTCAAAAAGGGTATCAGGAGCTCTTGTGAAAACCATAGGGGAATTAGTTTGACCCCGGTCATTTCTAGGGTTCTGGCCTCCATTATACTTCGTCGACTCACTGCAGCTCGTGAGTTAAACATTAGAGAAGAACAGGCAGGGTTTCGTCCTGGTCGGGGATGTATAGATCATATTTTTATCCTTCGTCAAATTTTGGAGCAGCGTCATGTATACCGCCGGCCAACAATTGCCGTATTTCTCGATTATAAAGGTGCATTCGATTCAGTGGATCGATCTACACTTTTAGAGTCGCTTAAACGCAGGGGTGTGCCGACCAAGTATGTGAACATACTGTCGGCGCTTTAATCCCATACTTCGGCTCAGGTTAGGGTTTACGGTGAGCTGTCTGACAGCTTCAGCACTAGAAGTGGCGTTCGTCAAGGCTGTCCCCTTTCACCATTTTTGTTTAATTTCGTCATGGACGAAATAATGGAGGACTGTTTGCGTCACTCAAATGATGCTGGTGTTGACCTCCTACCTGGTGGAAGGCTGACTGATCTTGATTATGCTGACGATAAGGTGTTGCTGTTTGACAACTTTCGGGCGGCGCAAGCAACGCTGAATGCAATTTCGCGTTCTGCTAAGTACTTCGGAATGCGCTTTGCAGCCTCGAAATGCAAAGTGCTTCTGCAAGATTGCTGTGATCACGTAGGTTTAATGTTAGATAATGAAGTCATGGAAGTTGTTGACCGGTTTGTATACCTGGGAAGCTGCATCAGCGGCGGCGGTGGAGGTGTAGGGAATGAAATTGAGGCGCGTATTTCTAAAGCTAGGGCGGTGTTTACTAATCTGAGGCACCTATGGCGACAGAGAGGTATTTCCTTAAAACTTAAGGGTCGCGTATATCAGACTACAGTAAGGGCTGTATTACTTTACGGCAGCGAAACATGGCCGATCAGAGTAGAGGACGTAAACCGCCTCCAGGTATTTGACCACCGATGTCTGCGTTCAATCGCTCGTATCGGGTGGCACCAACGAATAAGCAACGAGGAGGTTAGGAAGCGGGTGTTTGGCACTGATTGTCAAACGAGTTCTTTCGTTCAGTCCTTAAACTTGCACAGACTTAGATGGTTAGGTCATGTCCTAAGGATGCCAGCTAATCGCTTGCCACACCGAGCACTGTATGCCGACGCTGCGGCCGATTGGCGTAAGGTGCGAGGTGGACAGATGATGACCTGGCGTAGACAAATGAAATCGTTCACGAAGGGGTTGGGCACTGTAGATCGGGTTCGTCTCCCGGGTTGGAGCCCTCGCGACTCAGAGAGTCGGTGGCTTGAAACATTAGGTGAGATGGCAGCTAACCGAGCTCAGTGGCGTGAATGTTGCCGTTGTTTGGCCGAGTTGTCTGTGAAGTGAGTGCACTTAATGACGCGGGGCAGTAAAAGCCGTAAGGAAGCTGTCTTGCTGATGACGCCTTACTTTCACTTACAGCTCGGTTGTTTGTTTGCAAGGTGTAGGCGCCTTGATGTTGTATGTTTGAATGTAGACGTAGCTCTTTTTTAGTGGTAGGTCCCCTCCCCTCTCCCTTTTTTCTCTCTTCCTAAACAGGGTTTGTCTCTTCTTCATGGTTGTGTGGCAGTTAAGCATCAGTGTGAACCACTGATGTATTGCTGTCTATGATGATGATGATGGTCTTAATAGTTAGCTCCCTCAATGACATGGCCGACACTTTTAATTTGGGGCAACCGACCCATCCGTTTTTTTCCGAAATGCCTGATAGTTATCGTCTGGCACATGTATTGGAGCGTTCCTATTGCCGTCTAGACTAGTTCATTGTATTTCCAGCTGGTACATGTCAATTTTATGGGCATCACTTTGACCATTTGAATCGATGGTACACAGGCTAAGCTTGCTAGTCTACCTGCCCCTACCCCATTGAGTCGATTAAGTAAACATTGTTCAATTCTACGGAGAGCTGTCCATTCAGTTAGTTCCAACCGTTGTGAATCGACTGATCGTGCTATGAACCACTCAGCGTCGGTTGACACCGGCTTACAGTTAGCATGACAAGGCGTGATCTCTCGAAGGCTTATGAAAAAATCGCGAAAATCGGCAATCAGAATACACTATTAAGGTTGACTTGACTACTGCATCTAGAAATTTCCAGGGTTTGTCATCTTATTCGAGCCATCAATGTTACATGGCTCGGCGTTAATGAAGTAGTCTGCGAAACGACCGGCTAATCACAAATGTCTTTCAACCTCGGCTGCTTGAACGTGCCGTTCCTCTTTGTTCTTGCTTTTAGGGTGGGACGTTTACAGTTTCTAATCTGGGCATGTTTGGCATTTCCTCGTTCAGTGCCATAATCAGTCCTCCTCAAGCATGTTTGTTGGCTGTTGGGAATACGCATCCCCAATTGTTACCGGACGAAACCACACCGAATGGGTATGTTTTACACGGTCGTTTGCCCACGAGTTCTTTCACATTGCAGTAAAGTTTCGGAGTGTGTTTTTTTCCGCTGTTCATAACTTCGCATTTGTTCACTAGTTTATCAATCAAGCCAAGCTATTTAAAATGGGTTGTTACTGTTGCCTCTTCTCGATTGGGCGAAACCTCTAATCCTTAACGTTAGTCATTAAATGGTTGCGTCGCATTGAAACCATTTTTGTTTTTGCATTCTGTTTACAGCAGTTACCTTTTGATGAATTTCAGCACCCCGAGAAAGCCTTGTGTTGTGAATGATGCCACCACGAACGCACATGTTCTTTTGTACAGCTAACCTCGTCCAATAGTCACCTGTTAATTGATAGTGCTAACTTTCAAACAATGCCTATGTTCGTTCCTAACTCTAGTGGATTGCTGTCATTCTCGACTCATACCATACTACTCACTGGGAACCGCTGAGTAATAACGACGTGAGACGGCAATCGCACACTGTTGGGGGTTCGCGTCTCAGATGCTGTCTAGGTTTGAAAACTCCAATAGTATGTCGATTACATGCAACTTAATTTATCTCACGGTGCAAAGCGCCCGGATGATGTAAAAATTGACATTGTAAATTTCAACTTTCACATAAATTTCATAGCCAGCCGTACATACATACGGTGACTGTCTCAGCGACACTATTGTGTGTGCGACTAATTCATAAAGAGAAGTAACCTGCGGGATAGCTATCTCCCCTCTCTTTGCCTCTTGATCTTGTGCTTATCTTAGATCATAAAATACCTATACAACACTTTAAAACGCTTCAAACTGACGCACACTAACCAAATACAGCCAATACCACCAATACGAGTGAGGCAGATGTCACTGGATGCACTGATGACCACTTTCAACTTATCGTCGGCATTTACATCCAGTTCAGCCCTGCAACCAGACGAGGACCCAACAAATCAAGGACGCCACGTCATTCTAATGCTGTTCTCTTCTGAGTAGCACTTACATTTTTTTCAAAAAGATAGTGTTAAAGCCAAGGCCCGATGACAAACCGTTATTTTGATCTTCGAGACATTTCTCACTTCCCGTTGGTTCACTGGTGATTTATTACTTCTTCGCTTTGCTATCCTCTAGTTCATCATTTGCTTACGACCACCCATATTCGCACTACGTATTAACTGCGCTGACCATACATGTGATCAGCTGTAACTGTCTGTTTAATACCGTTGTGGGTGGAACCAGAGATTTCGTTCCAAGTACATATGCTCACTGGATGAAGCCAGTCGTGTACCCATTACAGAACAAAGCAATCTTCCTGTAAAAAGACACTAAGTGCACTCTAGTGATGTGCAGTTCCATCTTACAGTATCGTGAAAATCTGCACTTTGAGTTGCCATCATCCGCTCATGTGCTCTTGTGATTGTTATGTTGTCAGCTAAGACTCACATGGCCGGACATGATCAGACAGTTTTCTTAGGCGGTTGCAGAAGGCTCTTGAACTACGGACTATGTTTTGTATACTGTTAAACAGTTCGTTCCTAAGGCGTAGCATTCAGGCCAGCCGGGGTTCGAACCCATGACCGTTTGTTAGGTAGCCAGTGTTATCACCGATTTTTCTGAAGCCGTTAAGTGGTGGATTTTAATGGAATGGCAACAGACACTTCTCATTTGTGTGTTAACATGAGATCTGTCCACTCGCCTTTTAGGTACTCTAATCGCAACTACCCTGGCTACCAAAGTAATGTTTATGAGCTGAATTTCAAGTCACCCCAATTATCTTGATTTGAGATTTCTGATAATTCGTGATTTGCGTGTGGCTGATACAATCCTGGCTGGATGTGAACAGCCTGGAGATATCCAGTTCATGTATGTCTCTAATTTTCATAGTAGAAAACAATTTGTGACGCAAGAAACTTACGAAATACTTATTTGATCTCTGACTCTGTTACGTCTTATAAATCTTACTAACGGTAGACTGTTCAACCAGTAATTCCAGTTGAATTACTTAGTATTATCTGCGTGTCTTCTATTCTCCTGTCTTCCCTGCGTCTAGATATCGAACCAAACACGTCATGTCCGTTACCCTTTGCTGTGATCACCGTGTGGTTGACGGCGCTGTCGGAGCAACTTGGTTAGCTGAATTCAAGGCGGTTCTAGAAAACCCCACTCTCATGCTGATTTGAAGGAAAAACTTCTACGAAGCAACTGACTTGCGTTGTGGGACAATCGTTGTATTTTTCTCTATCGAAGCTAGACTAGCCGGTGATGTTGCTCCCAGTAGCGCCGCAAGTCACCCACTGTCATTCTACCTCTTACGGTTTATTCGTTTATCTGAACACTTTTCTTTCGGTCCCATGTTCTTTCTATGAGCTTTCTCTTCAATCCCTGCTTGTTGGATTTCATGCTGGTACTGCAACAGTTAAGCCTTCTAGGTCACAGTCTGCAGTTCACTGTATGTATGCAAGCACAGGTATAGTTTCAATATAAAAAGTCGCTGTTGGCCACGGTCACTTTTCCTAATTTCATCCAACTCGTGCTTAGGTGAGACAACATAACGATACCATTGTCTGTATCCGTGGTCTGTTTTACCCGTTGGTGAATTTCTTTTATTTGAACCCCAGCCTTCCGACCACATGCATCCACGCTAATTTCATTCAGTGCTGGTTATTCGTGGATGCTTACGAGTGGAAAGGTGGCACAATAGCATTTCATGACAGATTCTGTGCAGTCGTATTGCCCACGTCTCGATTACTTTCCGCTTAGGATAGTGAGGATTTACGGGCGATTTTTATCGTATTGTTTAGTGCAGTTCTGTTTCAAGTTATGATCTGTTTAAAAATTGTTCATGTGAACAAGTAGAGCGGGTTGAATATGTAACATTCTGCGTTAAGGTTCCTGCATTCTCCATGACTGGTCCAGTGGGCGTGGATGTCCGTAAGCTGCAACGAGAAATGTGCACTTGAAAGTCGCTAAGGTATGTCCCTCGGATTGGAGCACTTCTTTGTATTGCACATTAGACGACGTTCAGTGTCGTTTTCGTTATCAGCAGTTGATCACGGCTTTCCGCTGATACACTTCGAATGAAACCCCCAAATCAGAGTTTCCTTCCTGCTGAATCTTGTTTGCAATCATTGCTTTCGTCTGGATTATGAGATGAATTCCGGCACTGTTGATCTCGAACGTTTTGTCCAGTGCTCTCCCGTTATCCAGGACTTGTACATTACATATAAACATTCCAGCTACTGTCATTTGCGAGTAGTGCTTAATTTGTCTGGTTATCTAGAGTGATGTCTGCTCGGTTGTCTCCAACCGATGACAGTGCTATCGGACATTTTCAGCTGGAGTAGAGTCACTGATCTCATTGACGAATGGACTTGAAGTTTGATCGTTTTTGTGTTAGTGATGTCAGCTGCATTGTTGTCGTTGGATATTCGGTCCGCCATCCGCTTTTTTATGACCGATCGGTGAGATGCCCGATTCCCAGTAGCCAATGCAAACTGGAATTGAATGGTCCTCCTCCTGACCAATGTGCAGGGTGGCCAAGGTGACGATAATGGTCTTGATTGCCTGCCTTTTGACGGTGCTCATCTGTGAAACTGGTTGCTGAGCGGCGATAGTCACAATTTTTCTTCAACGAGTTAAAAGGGAGACGAACCGCTTGTGGAGATATTACCTGTATGTAAATGAACACCGATTTTTCATTTCCTTCATGCAACAGGGTTTGTGTGCGGCTGTTATTGTTCCAGAGTGTTGTCCGTAGACTTTTGTCTTCGTGACGGATTTCCTTCTTCCTGGAGTTCATCAGATGTAGATTAAACCTCATAGCTTCTATGTTACGAGGTTACTATGTGTTCCACATTCAGCGACGGGTCGGTTGTGATTATTTTTGATATGAACCCTAAAAGGCGTTCAATTTGAACCGCAATGCTCTGTATGTGGTAAATCAACATTGACCGTGCAATATACAATTTTTACAGAATGGTACTCCTCTTAGCGTAAAAGTGAGATAAAATCAGGTAAAAAATTTTTAATAAAACACTTACAAAATATGTAAGTAGCCGTTTACCAAGTATAGGCGTATAACGAAACTATGTAATATAATGTTTAGATTCATCAAACCCCCGAGATTACAGTGAAGATGATTTTGGACGTTTTGAATCACCAATTGAAACCGTGGAAGTTTGCGGGGTATGACGGACGAATGGGTTGATGTGAGAGTAGTCCTTGATTTGTGATTCGTTTGCTGGTTGAAGTTATGCAAGTCTTGCAGTCGAACTTTTTCACTGTCGGACCGTTTAGCTCGTGTGGCGGCGTCAAGCCAGGTCATGTTGTTCAACATGGCACCTAGCACTGAATAGTCATTTCCCTTGATGCTTCGCATTGAAGTGTGTGACAAAACTTGAGTAGTTGTAACAGTGTTCGGAGCCATTACCAATGTCAACCAGTGAACAAGTTAATGTTCCGGTGGCACCGACGCTAATGTTGCTGACTGAGTTGGGACTGCTAACCATTTCAGGCGTTGTGTCGGGCCTTGATAGAATAAACGCAGCCACCTTTATAATCCACATTATCCCTTGAAGTGTAGGGGGAAAGGTCAACTTCGAGACACGTTGAATATTGGATACGACATGTTGGATACACCACGTTAACCAAGGAACATGTACGGACAAATTCATTGGAGGTGTTTGATGAGTTTACCGTGATGGTTTGGTTTACTTGACAGCGACTTATCTGTTTCGAACGAGGTCATTCGATTCCCATGCTCCTTAAACAGAAGCGAACTCCCATGGTTTGCCCTAGTGTTAAACCAGTGAAACGTTCCACTGCGGATGCATTAGACCAAGAACTAAAGACAATAGCTAATATGTTAAGAGAGATTGGTTCTCCAGAATTTTTTCATATGCCATAACGTGTTCGTCATCAATCCATGAGATCCGGTTACCACTGCATGAAAGAAAGTCTTGAATATTAGCCTGTCATTCAGGTTATATTGCCATTGAGACGTTCAGCCGATACTAATCATCTAGTTTACTCCGAACTTGAACACCATCCACACTTGAGCACAGTCTTCGCATTCACACAAACCTTTTTGCCAGCCTACGTCGAAAGGAAGCATTAGACTTGAGTGTCGCTCTTATTTGAGCTCACCAGTAGTACATATCCTCGTCCGGACCGAGATTGGCACTCTGGTCCTCGTGTCTGTAGGACTTACATATCAACCACAGCACCAGTAACCTCACAATAGGCTTAACAGAAGTCAAATGCCCAACCACAACTTTGTGTGAATAGTGTTCAATTTGCTCGGTCACTTCAAAAAGAGCATAAACAGAATAGCTATGTTTAATGCAGTCGATAACCTCTTCAGTTTGATGGAGGCTGCTGTTGACTTCGCTTAGGCCTTCCGTGTAGTCTGTAATGTTTCATTCAGTCACCTTGACTTAATCGGCCAATAGATATTTCCCACTGTCTGATCGATTGCTATTCGATTATGCAGTTCACTTGGTTGTTTACGCATGTAGATTGTACAGACCCTACTGTTGCCGTAGCCAGCGATCACATCATCAGCCTACGTTCCCACCCAAACTTTTGGTCATAACTCTGGGTCGCTATTGTGTTTGAAACTCCAAACAGCTCATCATTCTTATTGGTGGTTAGACCATACATGTCTAGAATTTTGTAACGCTTCTCATGATCCTACAATTTGTTATATACCTTTCTATTTTCTTCACGTTGTTTTACCTGCTCAATAAAGAATTTTTGTTTAGTATAAATGGAACACCACACTTATTTGATAGCGGCTTTCACAATTCCTTAGACTTCCCAGCTAGCCATTTACGAAGAGAGGTGTTAGACTCGAGTGTTGTTCTCTTTAGAGCTCGTCAGTAGTGTATATCCCTCCTACGATCCGGATTTGAACCCTGGCCATTTTTCCATGGGACAACCGCGTTGACCGCTACGCCATTGACTTTCCATTGTGCATGGTCGAGTTGTCATCTGCGAACCCTCAGTCCTAATCGTGGGGTTGTCGATTGGAGTTTAGAGGACGGTTACTATGTCTTTTCGTGAGGCGATCGATTACTCTAAGCGCTACCCACAATCGAATATGGCTGTACTTTGTTATATGATGAACCGGCCGTTTCTTGTTTGAGATCACTGGCGCACTAGTTGACGTTGCTTCTGTCTCGATGAACCATTATGGTTGTGTCGATCTAGTGATGAGTTATCAAAAACACCTGCTCGTCATTATGATCTTGACAAAATTATCATGTGCTTGGACTCGTTTACATCCTTTATAAACGGCTAACTCCATTTATGAATACATTGCTGGCTCAAACTTAATGCCGAGATGTTCAAATAGAATTCTCAAAAGTATTTTGCGTTGCATGTTAACGTGTATTTTAGGTTCACTTAAGATTGGTGAAATGTCGAATCGCCCATTCCTGAGTCCAATCCTGGCTGATATTCTGATTTTAAAAAAAACCTGAAAAATGAGCTATTACATTCGGGTGTTCTGTCTCTACCACTAATAAATAAATGACAATTTTGTCCTTCACTTTATCTGTATGAATTCAAAAGGTCTCCTTGGTGTTTTTGATCGAGAGCAAGCCTTTTCATTCAACTTATTACAATTGAAAGACCTTTGAGTATTCTTGGCGTAAACATGTACGACGTCCGAGTTGATCAGTGCGCAACCTAATTCTCTGTTCACAACAGCAGTCTTTTCAGGTCTTGTAACTCCCCTGGTCTCAAACGGCTCGCGCACTTGTACAAACAGTCGACTCTGTCGGCCTAAGTCACTTTGCTGCATTTCCGTACTGTGATTGGACGGTTCGATGAAATTAGGCCGATTTAGGCTACCACAGTCTTTTCAGTCTGTTTTTGTATCCGGTTCTGCTGAAAGCCTTGAGTAACTACTGTTCAGCCACCTAATGTGATTTACACACTTCTTAAACTGAACCATCTTGGTGGTTGCACTTTCAAGAAAATGGGGCTGTGTTCAAAAAGTGAAAGGTGTTTTGTGTTTTTTGAAAAACTTTCAATGTGGTCTGGCTGGCAAAAACTACTGGATTAAAAATATCAACTGTTGCTTTTTTTAAAACATTGAGTTCCCTTAATACATTTAGTCAAAACAGAGAGAAGACATATATATCGAGATGTTAATATTTCGATTTACTCTCATCAGTCGTCAACGCAAAACCAGCAAATTGTATGAAAACTGCGTATATCGCAGTATCGTATGTCGTGAATTGTTATCTCCAATTGTGTTCGTAGTTCCTTTGAGATAACAGAAATTTTGGAGAACAATTCAGTGAGTTCACAGATGATGTACTCGGTCGACGTAGACTATTTACTAACGTGCCGCTACTTGAAACTGTCGAATTTTTGTGTGATTTTATTTTTAGTCAAAATGTAAATGTAGATATTCCATGAGATCTTCTTAAGGATCTCATTTTTGCTTGTACAGAAAACATTCCGTTCGAATTCGAAGATGTTAACTATAGGCAGATTGATGGTGTAGCCATGGGTAGCCCACTGGGTCCCATATTGGCGGATGTATTTTTTGGAATGCTTGAAAGGCAGTTTCAAGAAAGGATTTCGGGGGTCCTGCTTTACAAACGTTACGTGGACAACATTTTAGTTTTTACTGATGAACGTGTTTTACTTCATTTTATAACTATTTGAACTCCCTCCACCCAAACCTCTCTGTGTCTTACGAGGTGGAAGATAATAATTGCTCGCCGTTCTTAGACATTTTTATAACCAGACATCAAGACGGCACATTACAATGATCTGTTTATCGCAAGCCAACTTGGAGTGGACAATATTTGCAGTTTTCTAGCTTCGCACATATTGCTTATGAAAGAGAGCTAATGGAAACGTCATTCCACACAGCCAGAATAATTTGCACTGCAAATCAGTTGGAGAAAGAAGAGTTTGTTACGAAAATAATGGCGAATAACGGCTACCCTGAGAAGTTTGTGGATATTCACAGTAAGATGAAAGAACTAAAAGTGGCAAGCTGCAGTACGCAGAAAAAGAACATATTTCTGCAAATTCAATTCAAAGGTGATCACTTGACTAATAACATTAGTCACAAATTGGTTTCGGCGTTGCAACGCGCCTATCCAGCTGCTCAACTATGCATCCTGCTAAGCACTAGGCGTTTGGCTCTTCATAGCGGTGATACACACTCAACCGATCAGTCTGTCTCTCACGTAATATACCAGTTCAGTTGCAGTTGCAATGACGTCTACATAGGAAGGACAGATCGGCGTTTGTATCAACGTATGGCTGAGCACATTCCTAAGTGGTTATCAATTGCAATATCAAAAAACGACCTGTTGACTGTAACAAGTTCGGCTTCATCGATCGCCAAACACATCTTAGCAGCCGGTCACCTAGTTGACCCTGTCAAATCGTTCAAGATATTGTTACATAATCGCGACCCGAAACTGTTAGCCATTAGCGAGGTAATGCTAATCAAACAACATCGGCCAGTATTGTGTGCACAGAAGGCGCTGACGCAATCAATCTCCTTACCGTGGAATTGATTGAACTATTAGCGCATGAAAGGTCAGAACTATGTGGTTGGTTCGTTCAATTGTTGTTGCTATACTCAGTTTGTATAAAATTTGCTGGTTTTTTGTTGGCGACTGATGAGAGTAAATCAAAATGTTAACATCTCGCGATATGTCTTCTCTCTGTTGTTTTCGCAAAAATATGGAATGGAGACCGGTTTGTTTACTGTTATATTGTACATAACTAATGTAACCCAACTATTGAAGCAAACAATTACTTATTGCTACCATGTACATAGACGAGTAGTATTAGGAGTATTGAAGTTTGCTACGTGACAAATGTGTCAGTTCAATACATGCTTATATGTTTTGGATGAACCTATCTACTCATGTGTATGTTTATTGTAAATGTAGATATCGGATTAACATACGCTTTTTCTCACTAACTTTATAGTGTTTTCGGTCAAGTTGTATTGCAGGGATAGAATGATTGTAGGTAGTTTAGTGCATGTTGTACTAGATCACGAATCGCAGATTGTCACGAAACCAGATGCAATATAGAAGCGGTTGAGAGCGAAGACCGAATATGTGCGTTGTACTGTAAATGACACCTACGCAGAAGTTTTCTAGAAGGGTTGAGGGTCGGCCGTCGATGAGTGATCAAACCTGAAGTGTCCGTGGCTTGGTTTGTCGCTACACAAGGCCAAAATACAAACAAGCACGCGAATGGCGCACGTCAGGCGAATTTTATTAGTAACTTGGGCACAATTTTCGTCTGTAATTTTAGAGCCATTTTACACAGCATACCGTGGGCGGACTGGTAAATTCTGCAGACCATTACGTAGTTACCCTGTAGTAAAGTGTGATAACCGCTCTTCGATTATGTTTGGAGCGATTGGACTTGGTCTAGTTCGTGCTACACCAGTTGTTATCTGATCAGCCTGTTATTTATACGAAATCTCCTAGATGTCGCAAGTGGTGGACCACTAATACCCAGAGAGCTTACACTTAGATTATCTCCATTCAGCGGCGTCGAAACAGGTCAAA
The DNA here is from genome assembly GCA_014338405.1 of Paragonimus skrjabini miyazakii. Lineage (NCBI taxonomy): Eukaryota > Metazoa > Platyhelminthes > Trematoda > Plagiorchiida > Troglotrematidae > Paragonimus > Paragonimus skrjabini miyazakii. The sequence goes on along the minus strand of JTDE01004547.1, from coordinate 14,799 downwards.
AGAATGTTGAAGTGTTCGGAGGGGCCTTCAGAGAAAGTCCCTTGGCGTTACATTCGTATCTCGGAACTTGCGCCGCACATGTCGCATTGGCGACGGGCGAAAACACCCGCTGAAAAATTAAACAAGAACAGGCTGATTGTCGATGGAACCATAAATACTGGGCTACAACCAAGCATGAGCAATGCAAAAAAATTTCGCCAACAAAGTTTCGCTTGAAATTGCATAATTCTCAGATACAGAAAAAATGAAACAACAATCGATTAACCTTTAATAGCCCTATTTCAACCTATGCAAAATTCGAACCACTACCTTAATATTGCAAACACTTTTCTGCATACATACTGTTGTATGTAATATATTGTTTATTTTAAGATGTATATTGTCTATCAGAATATACAAAATTTGGCTAATCATATCAAATAGTTCTAGATGAACGTAAACATGAACCGTCTCCAATTCACTTGTCACGGTTAGCATATCGACACCAGCCATCAGAAAGTATTATGAACTATGAGTGGATCAGCAGTTCTCGCGGAACATAGTTTTAAAAATAAAATTGATTGACTTTCACTACTGTAATTATGAACCAAGTTACTAATCATTGTTAGGAGTTTATCAGTTGACCCGTGTTTTTGGCACACTACCATTTTGTTGTGGGCAGTGTGAAATACTAATTCATTTTTAACTGTCCCGAACAATACACCTATTTAACGCTCAGTGAACTCTATCCTATGCCAAGCAAATTTGACAAGGAAGTAACTGGAATTCTATACCTATCTTTTAACAGCTCAGAGCCAATGTCGTGAACTAAAAATGCGGATGGCGTATGGATTGTGTATTCATAAAACCAACAGATAGGGTATGCGCTTCAACACGATAACAAACAAATACACCAGTTTTCCTATAACATTGGTCCAAGGACGTCACGGTTGCACTCGTTGCTAATGGTCAATTCATGTAAGTATAGAGAACCATTTCATGCCTCATCGCAGTGATCAGTAAGGATGGCATTCAAAACAGCACTGGCTTTGTTAGTAAGAGCATCTGAGTAAGCCAAGTTGATTTAGCATGTCGCGCGTTAAAACAAACAAACAATAAGCATAATCGAGCCAACCAATAGAAAAACCGAAACTTCAGATGATTTGAACTTCTCCATTTTACTATTGCATATAAAATAACCAGCGGAATCCCATTAAGTTTTAACTTATATAGTGTTGTGGTCATCGCTTGAGCAGACTACTAGTTAGATAATCAAGGCTTATCGCAACAACACTGAGCAAATACAGCGCAGTTATTTCAGAGGAGGGCATTATGAGAACAAGTCATGTGTAAGTTTCGATTACGGCGATCGATACGGTCGATAAGATGGCCGATTCAGACCTTTATCGTTAGATCAATAGACCCGCATGTAATGCGTATGTAACATTCATTCACTCATCGCGGATGGACATCTCAATGATATCAATGCCTTTCTCTTTATTTCGTGAAGAAGCGAGTTTTCAGCAAACTATCCTTCATGGCGACTTTTTTTAAAAACGATTGTTTGTAAATACATCGGTACAGTATTACGAATGAGTAATTTTTGCACGATATGCTCTACTGATATTGAAGAAACGACTTATCTAGCACAATCAGAAATTTCATATACACTGGAATGTCAGCAATTCACTGACATTAATTCATCAATCGCACTCGATCAAAACTTTTGAATTCAAATAAATCGTACCAAAAAGTGTGGGAACTCGGTTTTTGAAATATTCAACCTATCACCATTAATTTAGGTTGGACGCATTTTTGGTACGATGTTTCACAAGTTTAAATATTGAATGTGCATAATTAATTCGTTTTACTTGCCGTTTGCAAGGTTTCAAATGATTACAAGCGTTACTGGTGAGTATTTGGGGATTTGCTTAAGTTCAGGTCGAGTGTCACTCGCATCTGATAGATAGATTTTTCAGCCAGCCCCTTTTGAAAAGACGCACTACAATTCGAGGACATCATTTGTTAGAGTTCGTCAATATTGTATATGCCTATCTCGGTCGGTATTAGAACTCTGGTTACGCTTTCGTGAAGCAACCGTACTGATCACTGCACCATTGACCACACAGTAGACACGACCGAATTATCATATCTGAAGGTTCAATCATTTTCGTATGTGAGTAATAATCAGGTCGCCCGATCGGATGGAATTCAGAGACAATAAACGTGTCTGTTATCGAGACAGTCGGAGAAGCTGATAACCACACTACGACCGGAAGTTCTTAAACTTAAAACTGTTGCTCACCCTTCTTCATTCGAACATGAATCTTATCCCTAAACCAATCGAAAGCTCCTCTACAAGATGTAATTTTATTTTGGTCTGTTAGTCTGTATATGTTGCTATCAACTCATGATGTACACCTCTGTGAAACATTTTTGGTACCATATGAAATTGAGGTTACCCTCCTCTTGTGTGCCCTGTATAGTTGACACCTCGCTGCAACCAAACCATCGGAAATTGTTACTCGTAGATCAGAACGTTCGTGTCCGTGAAATGTGACACTCACATAACTGTACGGACCATGTTGTCTTTATTGTGCCACATACCGAATGAAACATTTCCCACTGTAAATATATCAAACTACTTATAACTGGTGAGTAGCACGAGTCCAAGTTGCAAAACTAAGTTACTTCGTGGTGTACACGTCAACACAGGAAGTTATTACCGGAAAGTGTTTTTTAAGAGGCCGTACTACACAAGCAATTTGAACAGAATGTCTCACCAGAGCCATTCGAACGGATGACTTTTTTTCTATTTGCGATCACTTAAAGTGAATATCCAGAAGACATACATGGTCAAAGTTTTATTTCGTACCTCCCTTCTTCACTCTGAGCAAACCCGTAAAATACAGATATGTAGAGATGGGTCATTGCAAGTGCAGTCAAGACTGAAACAAGTTTTTGCAATCAGGTTAGTTTTTCTGCCTGTGAGTAAAGATAGTTGTCATTGTTTCGATTAAATCGTCTCCGTTTCAACAAACTTTGGCATCGTAATTTGATGAAACCATCCTTCTGATTGTTAATATCTTCTCTCGAATTCAAATTACATGTGGGAGTTATATCGTACAAACTCATTTGCTGTCATGCTTCTCATACTCAGCGGAGTTAAAATCAACACAGCTGGTCAGTGGGTGCGCAGTTCTGAAGAGTGAAAACTACAAACCATTTGCGTGCTTCTTACGAATCTCGCTTTGTGTACGTACACTACTTATGTTACCACAAAAGTGAAAGTATTTTAATTCAGCTTGAGTATTACATTTAATAAAGGAATCCTTCAAGATTACCGGATGCTGTAACATTTTCGTTTGAACTTAATCTAGGATCTTCCATTACATGCTCTGTTTACAAACCGCATAGTTGGGAGTAGGGAATTTTTCCATTGTAATTAGTTAGCATTCAGGATCGCCAGTTCTTTCCTAAAGTGCATGGTTTCGCCTGATTAGAACATGAATGTGATAAAACTGTTCGGTTGAACATCTCCTGAGTAAACGCGGTTCACAGTTTGGTATGTAATATTAAACTCACTGAGAGGTGACGTTATTCTGTAACTTCAATGAGTTGAGTATATTGGCACCTTAGTTGCATATTATAAGACAGTTAATAGCACCAATAAAATTACACATATAAGACGTAAATGGCAATGTACCGATTATATTGGAATAACAAAACTGTACAATAAAATGTTAGGGCTTATCAAAACCCGAGTACCGCAGCAGAAATGACTGGCAGCTATGAATCACCAACTGTGATTGTGGAAGTTTGCGGGATGTGAGGGACGGACGGACAGGTTGATGTGAAAGCAATCGTTGACTTGCAATTCGTTTGCTAGATGAAGCAATGCAAGTTTTGGAGTCGAAGATGTTTGTCGTAGGACTGCACGTTGTTTAGCTTGCGTGACGGTACCAATACAAGGTGTTTTATTCAACATGTTGTGCAGCAGTGAATAGCCATTCCTCTTGATGCGTCGCGTGAATGTGTGCGAAAAACCTGATTGGTTGTTGTGTTCGTGTTGCTGTGTCCGTGGCCAAGAGCCACACTATACCATGAAACAGGTAATGCGTTGTTGACACCGACACTGACGTTGTTGACAGAACTGAAACTGCTGATCCTGTCAAGCATTCTTTGCCAGGCGCTTCGTCAAGCGGTCCCTGTAAGGCGTTTATTTCGGGTGGTCCCAATCAGCGTTATGCCTAGCCGTCCCTATCAGGCGTTGTACTGGACGTTGGCTGTTTTTGTAGTTCACCTTAGTCTTTGAAATGTGGATCAAGGGGGTCACCGTTTCGGGACATGTCACATATTGGATACGACGTTAGAGAGGTAATTGATCTGATTGCCAACATGACAGGCTCAACAAGGTAGTTACAGACTATATGCGGACGAACGCATTAGAGGCGTGACAAATTTATCATGATGTTCTAGTTGATCGAACAGCAACTTGCCAATTTCGAATGAGGTCATTAAGACCCCGGGATTTATATTCAATAGGTTAGTATAACGGCCGAAAGAAAAACGAATTTTCCGACCGGGCGAACTTCGGAGGTCATCATATTGACAACAGCAACCCCCTTCTAAAACTTGCTTACAACACACACCTTAACGTGGGAGATTTTCTTAATAATTCATTCAATTATTTTTATTTCTTTTGTCACACTGTATTATCTGTAATCATTTCGGATAATTATATTTCACTCCTTCCTTCTGGTTGTGTTACTTACGGTTTGAGGAATAATTCAGAACTTTCCAAATCCGATCCCAGCAGTAGTGGAATAAAACGTTAGTCACAGTAAAAGTAAATATTATCTGCGGCTGTGAATTGTTTATACGATAATGCAAATGGTGTGTAGAACTAGCAGACCAACGTCGATGACATTGTATTTTGTTGCACTGTGTGTACAAATGGTGATCCGTTCACATGAAAACGTATTTTTCGAAATCGAATTCCGTAGCAAATGAGATGATGCTGATTTATCTTTGCTTTTTAATGGATATGTCAGTTGGAGTTTTGATAAGCATTGCTATAACTACTGTTAGCAGTGACTCGCTTTTTGCTGGAGTGTTTGTTCCATTTAACTTTACAGTCAAGCACGTATCTAAGAAACCTAACAGAAATTGTAAATGAACCTATGATGGCCCGTTGTACACATTTTCCTTGATTTTTAATTTTCCACGTAATTGTTCCTTTTTATAATTTTCAAATATTCTACTCATAAGTAGCTGACGACATTTATTAAATTGTATCTAGGATATTGCAGGTACTTGCCAGTTAGGGCAAAACTCAATACGTATTATTCAAAAAGAATTTGTTTGACACAAACTTGTATGCATGATCCAAATTTATGCAAGTGTTAATATTTAGCGCTAAGTTCTTTGGGACATGTACATAGTCGAAACGAAACTGATTCAATATTTCGAAACGAATCCGAGAACACCATCCACGGTGGCTGGGGCACGGGGAATCACGATCGGTCAACAGTGCTATCCTCGCTCATCTGGTTGAAAGCGGACACCAAGTGAACACTGATCAAGCCTTCAAAGTGGTATATCGCGTGCCAGGCAACCCATCAAAAGCAGTCCGAATCAGAACACTTTGTACTGCCGAGGCCATTGGAATCAGGCTGCTTGACCCGGTATTATGCCACCAAAAACGGTTTGTTCAAGCGCTGCACCTACCATGGCCACAAATCCACCGGATCGATGGTCAACCTGCGCGGTCAAACCAATGGACAAGCGTGACGTAACCGACCAATCAAGCCATCGCCAATTGACTGATCAGTGACCTAGTTTCTTTGTAATAAGTCTGATCGATATCTCGATCTAACTCTATTAACCCCTTATATAATTGTACCGGCCTGAAGATGAATTATCGAAAACATATGTTCGCCTATATGTCTTTATTCTCACTATCGTAATGGGCATATTTGAAACGATTTCCCTCATTGTTTAACGAATATGGTGCTGGCTAACAACTGACAGTAGCCAACATGTTGCACGTAAATTTGATTGAAGTTTTAAATATGCATTCAGAAAAAGTACACAGCAGTCACAAGCTCAACGGATTCGTAAAACGTTTTGTTGGTATATATTTTACAAAAATTTGACTAATGTGGAAAGATGGATTCCGTACCTGACCTTCATCTGTACTTTTAAGGACCTAGCAAAGTGTTTAATATTTTTGGAATGTAGACCTGGGAAAATTACTGGACAGCGGTTGAACTGGTAGTTATGTAAAATAAATTTGTATATATTTAAGATCCAGAGTGCACTAGTGGAAAGCCTCTCCGAACGATGCCACACTTTTCCAAGCTGAATCCCATCAAGGGTGGGTTGAGTATGTGGTTAAGCACCGACTGAAGCGATGCAATAAAGTCATGGTCTCATACTCGCGAGGAATCTTTCTATACGACTTCTAACATGAGTAGTGGCTGAGTTGCCTGGAGGAGTCAGCTGATGAGGCCAGATTTGTCGTCAAAGAATTGTTGTCACAACATGATATTACGTGTTCAGTCGTTCTGTTTGAATGTACCAAATGGTAAAGACTTTTTTGTTTTGTATTTGGATATTAAAAACCGATTGTCAAGTTAAGCGGCCACACTCTATGTTAGTTTGAACAGCGGCAGCCTATAAATATGATGAGCTTCTACCACCGTTCATGAGATCCTTACGAAAGAAGTCTAAGTTATCTGCAACTGGTAATTACATTTATTGCTTAACAGACACCTCTTATACAATACTGACATACAACAAACTACCACATCGAGCTCTATAGTTGAAGGCTTGACACCCATATAGTGCTTAGACCACACGTACAGTTGAACGAAAAGTTGAGTATAATGAAACTGATTCGAACTGGATCACTATTCTTTCTCGCATACCAACGCCGAATCGATCCACATTTGGTGCAGACTGGAATAAATCAATGAAGGTTATACATCGAATCGAAGGAGAAATCATGGCTTGATGGATGAGTGACATTCGTTGATCATGTGGGCGATCGGCACGGCGAAGCAAACCGCAACCAATTTCCTTATTCAGCCCGATTCGGTGAATGCTTAACATGGTATGGTTTAGGCTTACATTCTTAGACTACCACATGAGAAACGACAAAGATTTATGCATTCCTGGGATGGAATTTATTGTCATTCGGAAACATGAAAACATGTACAAGTGCGAGGTATACTGCTTTGTTCACAGAACCTGAACAGAACAGGAAAGATAAAATATTGCAAGACAATGGAATTAGTGCTCAAACTACTTATGTTGTGACTGCAAAAGACGCTTGGCATGCGAAGTTGTTTATTGCGAACACCCATGTGCACGGCTGACGTGTATTCCCAAACACTGGGCAGCAGTACATTGTCGTTCGCATCGGTGGGGCGTCCCCCATAGTGCGTACACACTACTCTCATAGTCGTTTCTGGTCCATCGTCTTTCTGGCGTTGATATTTTCTCTCTAGTCCCCAAATGTGCGCGCTGTTCTACTCACAAACGAGGGTGCCTGTTATACAACACTTCAACTGGTGATCATTACTAGTCTTCAGCGGGTTCCTGTCGGAAAATATTAGTGTAACAAAGCCGATAGTTGATGTACATCCATCAGCTGGTTTCTACTCTAACTTGTTTGGCGGGTTCATTATAAGCTATTGGTTGACATATTTTCATATTTAACCAAACATGTTCAGCGCCCATCATTGAATGTGACTTATTGTGGATATACCGTCCTCAATCGTATTGTTATGTTAGTACAGTAGCCAGCAGGTTTCTATGTCACTCACTTGACGTCGTTTGACTGCCTTGGGTCAAACCTAGGTCATCTGAAGAAAGAGTGGGCTCGCAAAAGTGTGCAACTTATCCCGAACACTGATCACGCTTGGAGACCTCAATTTATCGATTACTTTGGGGGTATTAGCCTTGATTTCAGCTGTCACTGCAGTCATGAGGTTATTACTCGGACGGTTACTTTTCCAACACCGGAAACAGGCTTCTGGACGATGACGACCGAATAGTACGCCAATCGCTGATGCGTGCACAGCCGGACGACCTGGTTGACCAGAGGTGTTTTCTGGGTTCGTCTTATATCGTATGGACATACTGACGCGCTCAGTGTTCCTTGTGTAAGTGGTAACCTGCCCCGGTCGGCTTGGTAACTGGGGCTACGTGGATCAGTTCGGTTTGCCCTTGCGCCCGGAGTAGCCGTGACCTCTCACGCCATAAGAGCCAACCGATCCTTGTATCCCTCAGCCTACCCATGTGCACATCATCCGAGCGACCCCGTTCGCCGTTGAAATTTATTGAAACCATCTGGGACGCCTTATGCTGTTGTCAAGACACGCGAAAATGACATCGGGTCATCTTAAACCGGAAGAAGTATTAGTTTTGTGGCGTTAGCCATATAAAGGCTATTTTGAGTCTAATAGTGACCCAGATTTTTCACATTTTTATTTCTTTCATATGAACAACTGTCACCGGGTATAACTGTCTGACAAGTCAGCCCAGCATTATGACTGAAATAAACTAATCAAACTCTTATATCTAATCAATCAGAAGTCAAACTTGTTTGGCAGTCCCAAAACGCTTCAGCAGGAGTGCTTGGCAAATTGCATGTTAGGAATGTTACACATACGGACACATTTGAATTGAACGATTGAAAGGACCAATTGCCTTTTTTCTGGTGTGATATAAACCCTTGATTCAACTCATCATTTTAAGTTAATGTGACGTAAACGATTTATTATTTTGGGTGGCTTATTCGTATCGGCTAGAGTTAAGTGATAGTTCGCTTCTACTTGGGTGTTTGGATAAACATAACTCAACATTGCATGGACATTGAACCACGCAGTCGTTTTCCATTAGCTTTCAGTCTTGTTAGTCAGTGACACATTAGTTTGTTCAGAGTAAAATAGGAAATTTCATTTTACGTAAATGATATAATGGACAACGGCAGAATGCTGGAGCGGTGTGTGGTTCCGCAATGCACGAGCGAAAGATAGTTTAGTCAAGTAAGAGTGCGATAGAATGACGTATATAAATGTCAAATGTCTGTTTCAAGTCAACTAATATCAGAAGAACAAGACTTCTAGTATGAACATTTAAGTTCTGTCAAGAAATAAAATCTGAGATTAAAATGGGGCGACTCACTTATAACAAAGAATATGTTATGATCATCTGTTCGCTGAATCGGTGGATAATTTTAAATTCAGATAATCCGAGAGATAGAACAGGAACCACTTCACATAGAAGATACTATAGGATTAGCTTGATAATGCGTATTTACATCTGCGTCGTTGAGTTGTTGAGCACGCTTCCTAGCCTTGGTGAGTAGCACATTAGTGTGTACAATACCGTGCCTATTTGGTTGTGGTAGAGTTCGTGACCACTAGACACATCAAAAAATGAACAAGATTTCCTAACAGAACTGAAGTCACTGAGCGTGTCGGGCACTGAGTGAATTAACTTGGCTGTATTTTAGTGGAAACTTGGAAGGAAAGGTTGTCAAGACCGAAACATGTTACGTCATGGAATGCAACAAATCACAGACAGTTCGTTTGAATACATACAGGACATGTTCAACAGGGTTGAAGTCATCCGGTCGTGACAAGTACACGCCTCTGGGAAAACAATGATTTCCTCAGCTCCAGGACGATGGATTGTGAGATTCGAACAACCGGGCTTCCTTAACGGGTAAACGCTTGCCTGCAAACGATCAGATGGGCCACGTCTGACGGGTTTGAGCTGCCTGAGTAATAGAGGTCCCCCGTCCATTATGGTTTGATGTATCGCCACTACTTGTACATGTTCAGGTAGCTAATAGAGGTGAAAACAGAAACACTCAGCTTATTCACCCATATAAAAAATCGTGCAGCTTACATTCATCGTCATATTACGATCTCTTTCAGCGTTCAATCTACCGACCCCTCATGGTGTGCTTTCAGTCAACTGGTTGTCAAGAAAGATCAGTATTTCGTTCCATGTCCTTACAAGTGTGCCTTCCATGCTTACCGATTTGTGCAGCAAACCAAGTTGACCGATTTTAAGTCCCAACTGGTGAACAGTGTACTCAGTTGGGCTCGGAAAATTTCACAAATTTTCCGTGCTATTTGTTGTCATTCTTCGCTGTTAACGTACTTTTTGGTGGTATGGATTCATTTTTCCCGTTGGGTTCGTACTGCACCTTGTTGTACCCTGTATGTCCGAAAAGTAGCTAGTAAAGTAGTCCGTGTATTGCATTGAGCAGACAAGACGTGAGCAAAAGTCACATGGAAACAGGTTTGAGATGCAATCAAAAGCATTAATTATCATCAATAAATCGACCTTAATCAGTCGATCGCCTTAGCTAGGGGGTCACAGATTAGCCATACACGTGCACAAATGCGAAAATACACGCATTCAGTTCGCGTTCCGGTAGACAGTACACACGACTGGCGGCATCCATTTCCAGATTAGCTTTTCACGGTGGCTGAAGCCAAAGGAGGCTTGCGCATAACACTGACCACAAATAACTTGCAGTGCATCTTTTGTTATTTCATTGACGCACACCACGTAGCCAGGATAAACCCGAAGGACAAAGTCCAAGAGGCGTATGAGTGGATGTCATTATGGTCCAGTCGACCAACGCTGGTTTACAAGTTGGTAGGCTAGTTTGAAAGTTAAACCCTTAGCTCCCTGAAACCAAATTTAAACAGATGGGGAGAAGGATATTGAAAATGTGGGGCCAGAAGTAGTTCCATGCATGAGTACACAGTCTTAGTCCAGATAGGACCAGGAATTAAAACAAAAACCTAAATTTGGACTGAGAACCAAATACACGATGCACATGTAAGACTGTGGAAGAAAGGTAGACGGTCAAAATGATTCAGGTTTGTCAAAGAGAGGGGAGATGATCTACCAGGCAAAGACAGTCGCTGGTTGTTACGAACGAAAAAACACACACTTGACAATTAACCTAAGTTTAACTTATTTGCCGTCTGTTTGTTGACGGTGATGACCCAATAATCAGAGACGACCAACCTATTCACAGTCGCATTCAGCGTGACGCCACAGTCACCTCATCATGACCTATGTCACCTGCAGCATTTTTGCTCATCGCGCGCTTGAATTCAAGACCAGGCAAATGCTGCTCGTTGAAACCTCAGACGCACATCAGGATTATATTCCTCCATGAAATCTGGTGCAAGACTATGCCTTCCCATGATCTAAGATCGATATTACAACATGAAAGACTTATTGATTAATATTTGGGTATGTTTTGAGTCACTCATAAAACAGCTTATTCTGAATCCGTTCTTTAGTCATCCTACGGACTCATCCCAGCCAAAGCATTTGGCTGATCATCACCATGGTTTGAATCCCCTTTGTATCTGTTCGCAGATGTGTCACAGTAATCAAAACGATGTCCGATTGTCAAACCCCAAGACTCGTCTTGTATATTGCAAATTAGATGCCGCACATTAATTTGATACAGTGTCTAAGACTCACTGTTATACAATGATATGAACAGCACCATTGAGTGATAGGCAAACAGTTTTATCTTTAGGCTATGTTTCTTCCAGACTCATCTTTAACGACGTTTTAAAGTAGCGCTAGTCTTCGCCACACGAGCTCGCACCTGGTTGTGCACGGACAGATCTGTCGACACATTACTACAATAAATGCAGATGTCTCTGCAACCAGTCAAAATACCTTCGTTGATGGTGATTCCAGGAGTGAACACAACACCTTCGTCCGGAGAAGCCTGAAAGAAAGGAAATCTGCTATTGGTGTTGATATTCCAACTAAATTTGTATGATGCAGTCGCGAAAGCTAACCGTTAAAATTCACCTCCGCTATGCGCAAATAGTGCATTATTATTGACGAACGAAAAGTATACGCATCGTCAAAATACGTAGCCGGTTTGAAACATTGAAGCGTCGTGTGGTATTCAATTTCGACAATGTCCTCAGTTCTGATTAGCAACTATAATCTTTGCTGTCAACTATGAACTAAACAGGGTTGAGGCTAGAACACAATCCCGCTTCATTCCAGTGACAATGTCAAACTCACAAGAGGTCGATCCACAAGATCCCACTTTCGTCTACAAACCCTCATACAACATTGTGATTAGACTGACAAAATTATTTGGACAGCTAAACCTACCAAACACTGTTCGCAACTCCTCACGGCTGAAGTTATTAGACGCTTTAATGAAACCTGGAAAGGGATCGTAAAATGACCGTTTGCATTCACAACGCTTCTCTCGAATCTGTCGAACAGCATACACCATATCGATCGTATTGCGATTCGCATGCAATTAAAATTGTTTCTCGAAAACAATGGCCTTCAAAAGTTCCGCGGTAATTCTGTTGGGCAGAATTTTTGCTGGAGCCCTTTCGGCGCAACTTAACAAGCTGACACACGGGGAACCGTTGGTGTTTTGCTTGCTTCTTCTGCACTCTCAGATAGAGTGTACTAACCAGAATAAAGCACCTTCCAAAACTAG
>JTDE01004546.1:44403-55256 GCA_014338405.1 Paragonimus skrjabini miyazakii | reverse complement strand
ATGCGTGTCGGATTCGCTGTGGAGAACTGTAGTCGGTTGAAAATGTCCATGATTGATAGTTCTGTCAGGCCAAGTTGTTCAACCCAATCGAGACCAAGTAAGTTGAGATTTGAATCAGACAGGTAACAGACTGCATCGATGGCTTTGTTTTTAAAGTTGACACGACAATGCAATTACCCAGTTAATTGCACTACACCACCACAGACGCTGATGGCGGAATGGGATGTCAGCTGAACTGGCGGACGGCCGATAGCTTTCTGCGCAACAAAACAGACGTCGACAACACAGTTAAAATGTTAAAGAACCATGGGTGAGGGATCCGTCAATACGACCAGACGACAACAAACCGGGAAGCCGAATGTCAACAGAAAACTCTATCGACCTTGAGATTTCGGAACAAGTCAGAATAGGTCAACAACATTCGTATTTGTAGCAAGCGGAATACAGTTACGTAAGCGTATATTGCTTGAAATCATTTGAATAAGATGATATACAATTCAGATAACTTGTGTACCGCGTTTCCTACGCCGGTAAAATGACCATATGCTTAATGGTTTACAGTCAACCAACATTCAAACGTTAACATGAACCGGCGCTAAAAGCAAAGCTTAAGTTACGATGATCTTCGAATATTGAGATAACCGGAAGTGATCTCTGAAATAGAACCAGTCGTCAATTACCTTGTTTTCGACGATAACGAAACTTTCAGACAATGCGTAACACAAGAACCGATTAAAGTAAATTACCTTTCGTCAGTTATACTGAACTGGGCAACGCTGAGACACCACCGTTTTTTCGGTGTTCACAACTCTCAGTGTTTAGTACCGTTGTGTTCGTGCTCCCTGCTTACACCTAATGTAGTGAGAAGCAGCGACCGTACTATATTATTCACAACACCACTATTCAGTAGTGGGACAGGAACATAGACTTTGACATTGCAGTAGTCGCGGGAAAAATACAAGAACAAACATCGGAGTGCAACATCGCATGAAATGATTCTTGGTACATGCAGGAACTGAGCATCAGCGTCTGTGACAACCGTGACGGTCTGGGCCCGGTACCGTACGCAGATGAGTGTTTCTGTTTGTTGTCTTGTTGAAACGCATAACCCATGTTTTGCAATCCTGAATAAATAACTCTTGCGCCATCCGTGTTCTTGGCTCACAACATGAATATTAATTTCGGGATGGTATTCACGGAATGAAGATATTTCTGCAGAAGATAAATCATCTTCTGAAAAAAAACGTGAAACCAGCAAAGTCGTTGAAACTCCATCTTAATCCACAACAACGGCTGTAAATGGTACTTACTTTGTAATCGTTCAATTTGCCCAGGATCATATCACAAGCAGTGCTGTCTGCGGCAAACCTTAAACACTTATAAAAAAATAACACTGTAATCGATGCACCGACTGGTAAACTTTGGGGTACCTCGAAACAAAGTCTACAGAGAACGTCCACAAACACTGGAGGAACTCAAAATGACCATTATCTTGGAACGCAATGCAACCTTTGAGACCACTTTGCAACGTATGCAGTGATCAGGTCTAGGAAAAATGTTTTTGTGTTAGCAAAACTGAGAGAGATATTTTTAGCAACTCTTGCGAATTTATAGTTAAAATACTAATGCTCTCTTCTTTTTTTTAATCTTTATGTGACGGTAATGTCGACATGGTGATGGAATAGCACATCCCTAGAAGTAATTGACAGATCTGCATGCTTCGTAGACTACTGCCTTAGTGCAGTATCACTCTGGTTCATAAGTAGTGAAATACCAAAGATTGGATAGTTTAGCGTACGACGCATTAGTTCATTATTTACAGGCACGCGTTAACCTAATGTTTTATATAAAAATCCTTGACCAGAGGTGTTCTGCACGAATCCATTCAGACAGAATATTACTTCATCAGTGAGTATTGTCGAATACATATCCTTTGCTGATAAGTACTACGTGCAAAATGACATGTTTGTCCGCATCCAACAACCAAAGCTCATGTGTTCGGGCTTCCCGATAAGTCGATACGTGTATCTCTTGATTATCCTGTGTACAGTGGACTTCGAAGTGTTACACTCTTTAGCGAACCGACGGACGCTCATGTTGGGACAGTTTTTACGCGTCGCATTGTTATTGACCGTAAACGACGCTTGGCCTGCGAACTTGTCTATTGCACGGAATCCCCTACAGGCTACATGAAAACAGAACAACGAACACGTACACTCATTTGAATAATTGACTTGTATCCGCACACGCTGGGTAGCAGTGTATTGCCTTGGTACCACGTGCGACATAGCGCATCCAACTGTCGCATCTGGTCCCTCGTCTTCTTGGTGTTGAGACCTGCCCTTTAATTCCCGCATGTACGCACTGTACTACTCAAAAACGAAGGTCCATGTTATACAACTGTAGAGCATCACTGGCAGAACATTCATCTGTTGATATGCGTCATTGACCACTCCTTTGCAGGTCATGAACACTGTCCGTTATAACAAACCTCTTCATCAGCCTTCGAACTGATTTACAGATAACTGGTCACGTATTCACATGCTTTGTATTCAACTCATTAGTGGCCGACTCGACATTTTCATCACAGATCACATAGATAATAACCAGTTCGATAAGCTATTCAGTTATCACATTACCGTCACACACTTACTTGTATTCCAGCAGTGCGATCTGGTTGTAGCGTAATAATTCGCCCAGACCAAACCGCGCGTGGCAACCGTCTCGCAAACTGAATTGTGAAGAGTGTGATCCTACATAAATCAACATAAGAAGAGCCAGATAGACAGACAGACAAAGAGATACACAGAACGACAAAATGAAACTATCGGCTTTAAAGCGTCATCAGTCATTTGCACGTACAGTCTGCACGGTTATTCTCAATCTCTCATTTAGTAATTTGCAAATCTGTTTCGTTCCTAGGTGCGGCTTTTTATTATTCACTCTGTCGAGGATATATCGTACTTTGATTTCGTCTATTTGCACTCAGCGATGTACGCTGGTTTCCAGTACAGCATTGCCGCTCATGTGTGTCAGTTGCCAGGTTTTAACGGTCATGGGCCGTGGTGCCTAAAGCCCTGGGCCGATCGAACTGATAGGCTTGACTGGAATTGCGCGTACACGCCAACCAAATTCCCGATTCACACCCAACAAATCCGGCTGTAGTTTCGGCGATTTGTTGTGCCCGTCCGCTCATCCGACTCAGTCAGCAAGTCTGCCCGTTGGTCTATGCTCCGATGTGACCCGAAAATTCGGGTATTCAGACGTGTCACACTTGAGACATGGCTGCCCTTTGGTTTGGATTCCGGACTTTGGTGCCAGGCCATACTTCTGGGACGTACTGAGCATCGACTGCACAGCCAAATAAACTGGCAAACTGGCCCTTGGAATTAAGGTTTCGCACACCTGTGGTATGTCCGTGTTTGCGTCCATGTGTGCGCTCAGACCGACGTATTTAAAACAGTGAGCAGCCCTAACTTCGAGATTCCCGTAAGAACCAATGTGAAAGGGATGATGAGACGTACGTTGGCGAAGTGTATTTTCAACGCTGATAATCCAAACTTATCGATGTTTTAGAAAATGCAGTCAAACAGTTCACTATAGATAGATACTACTTACATTGGTATTCGGGCCCTGGTGAAGGTCGAGTCCACGAACGAACGGGGTATAGTGCAGTTCCCCGTAATGTTATAACGGATATTTGTATAAAAATCTGTTATGGTTTTGACAATTCATTCACACACCATCAGCTTCCTCTAGCAACAGAAAGTGCCAGTTGGAGATGACAAACTTCATATCACTTTATCAACAGGATGGCACATGCACTTTGGTATTGTGTGGCATTTTACAGTCGTGCACTTTGTTCAGTAGTATAGATATTTACACATCTTTGTGCTGATAGTGTGTTTTTCATGAGACGTTTGACGTTGAGTGAGGGTTATGTTTCATCTGAATGCGTTAAAATATGAATAGAGAGCAAATTGTAAAAACCCAAATTCCCAGCTAGTCACCATCACTAATACTTGTTGACCGATCGATCAGTCGGCTGTGTATAGCGTTCACTGACTGTTGCAAGCCGAAGGTTTCCCCGTTCAAACTATACGATGATAGGAGCATTTGTTTAGTCAAGTACGCAACTGTTTATGTATCTACTGCACATATTGACTATATGAACAGGACACTGAACTTCTGGGCCGCTGGATTCATTTATTTGACTGTAATCTCCAAAGCCTAACCAGTTAAGTGATGCGCTGAAGGGCGGGGGGTACACTATTTAGGTCAATTGTGACGGTGACGCACGTGACGGACGCCCTGTCAGATCATTTTGACTTCCAATCTATTGTTCTGCTATGCTGCGGGTTTGAGTCATAGTAACAGTTTTAGCTGGCGTGGATCACCTAGTAAGCTAATACGGAATGAGATCACATATGCACTTAGTCATGTTTGAGTTACTAGCTAACTGACCGAAGTCTGAATTCTGAGCTGACCACAAAATGTGGGTACACATGACATTATGGTCTCTCTGATTTGGCGTGGTGGTTATGCTTTTGTGCTGTTTTGTTCTACTGTGCTGTGCTGACTAGAACTCCGGTCCATGCACGTTCAATCGTGCCAGATTGGCCAAAGGAGAGCAGCCAGACAGAAAGCAGATGCGTTCGTTGTGGATGGTGTCAGTGTGTTGTGTTTTGGTTCTGATTAATGTTTGTTCTTGTCCGGTCTAGTTTTGTTTGTATGTGGCCTGTTTGTCTCCGCAATAATATTTCTTATGTATGTCTTATGCTGTATGTCTTGTGTGTTTTATTTAAGCGTGTTAACTTTATAGGTGTGTTGCCGCCTAGCCGGTGCGTAGTTATTACAATTTGGTCATTGCTCGTGGTTAATGTTGTTGCGTATGTATGTGTGTGTCACTTGCTGCATTGCGGTGCAGGTTTTTGAGGCAAAGACTGACTGAGGGCCCTAATCACTATTCTGTCTCGGTCTGGATGTACTGGCAGTATCCGATGCCCATGAAAATGATGATGATACAAAATAAACCACATATCATACTGTATCGGCCGTCGCGCAGGGTAAACGGGGTTGCCCTATCTGCTGTTTGCGACAGGTTGGATGAGCGAAAATATATTACCGCCAAACCTTCAACCTCCCACTTCGATAGTGACCTCGCCAGCACGAATCCTGGAGCAGACTGTGCTCAGTCGAGTCTCAGTAACATGACGACCAACCTATGATATGCCTGGCGAGGCAAGACGCTTTTCGTTGGGACATGGATTGTGTGCAAGCTACTGGATCGACGCAGCACCACAGGACGGTTAGAACATTGTACCACACTGATCGCCATGGAACTGAGTCGCTGTGGCATCAAAGTAGCAGTCGTTGGTGAGATAAGGCTTGCAGACCAAGGTAAGCCGCGGGAAGCAGATGCCGGGTGCAGCTTCTACTAGATAGGGTACCCGGCAGACGGTGCTCGGGAGCAAGGTTTCTGTTTCGCAGTCGCTGATCGTACCAATGTTTTGATGATAGGCGAACCACACGGCATCAGCCCTCGAATCTCGTCGGTGCACCTGCGACTCGGTCGCGAAAATTCTTATTAAATCATCGAGTATAAACCATGACGAACAATTGTCTTTGATAATTCATCATCAGATCAATACAACTATACAGGTTCAGCGAAATTAAAACAGTGTGTAAACAAGACAAAGAGGTTTGGCAGAATGTCATTGGACTAGCATATCGATGCTTGGATATTTTCTACCGCACCACATAATCCAATGACATTTTGGTAAACCTCTTCGTTTCGTTTACACACTGTTTTGATCTGGTTGATTCTATATAATCATATTGATCTGGTAATGAATTATCGAAAACAACTGTGCCATGTTTGTAAGTGGCTATGATCCAACTATGTGTTACACTGAGGGTACAGAAGAACAGTAGGATGATTACTGTGGATATCCACAAACTTTTCAGGATAGCCGTTATCCACCAGCGTTTCCCTAATAAACTCTTCTTCTTTTTCCAGTCGATCTGCAATGCAAATCATCCTGGCACAGTGAAACAACGTTTTCACTGGGCCTCGTTTATAAGCAATAAGTGCAAAGCGGAGGAACTGCAAATATTGTCCACTCCATGTTGGCATACGACAGACAAATCGTTGCAATGTACCAACTTGAAATCTCGTTATAAGAATGTCCAAGAACTTGAAGCAGTCATTAACTTCCACCTCAAAAGATACAGAGAGGTTTGGGTGGAGGGAGTTCAAATATTTATAAAATGAAGTAAAAGTACATTCATCAATAAAACTAAAATGTCGTCCACGTGAGGATTGTAAAGTAGGATCCTCAAATTCCTATCTTGAGACTGCCTCTCAAGCATTCCCAGAAATACATCCGCCAATATGGGACCCAGTAGGTTGCCCATGGCTACATGGTCAATCTGCCTGTAGTTAACACCTTCGAATTTAAACTGAATGTTTTCTGTACAAGCAAAAACGAGATCCTTAAGAAGACCTAAAGGAATACCTAAATTTACATTTTAACTAGAAATAAAATCGTATAAATAAATCAACAGTTTTACGCAGCGGTACTTTAATGAATAAAGAGTCTACGTCAACCGAGTAAATCATCTGTGGACTTACTGAATTGTTCTTCAGAATTTCTGCTAGCTCAAAGGAACTACGGACACAATTGGGGGGTAACAGTTCACGAACTGGTTTAATGATGTCCACTAACCATTCCGCTGGTTTGTGGTATGCCGAATTGTTCATGGATAATATCGGTCGTAGTAGGATACCCGTTTCATAGAGTTTGGTGAACCTCTCATCCTCGGTGTCTGCGTGCCCGTTGGTTTCAGTTTCTCACAGTGAATCTCAGGAATATACCCATACAGCTATGCGGAGGTTGTATAAAAATTACTGGCTTTACGTTGGCGACTGATGAGAGTAAATCGAAATGTTAACATCTAGCGATATATGCCGTCCCTCTGTTTTGACTATTCAGCGAAACGGACATTTACGTAGGTATTCGACCACTGATGTTTGCATTCAATCGCTGGTCTTGGGTGGCACCAGCGAGTAGGCAACGCGGAGGCTAGGAAGCGGGTGTTTGATACTGATTGTCAAACGAGTTTCTTCGTTCAGACTTAGGTGGTTAGGACATGTACTAAGGATGCCAGCTAGTCGTCTGCCACACCGAGCACTGTTCGCCGACGTTGCGGCCGACTGGCGTAGGTTGCGAGGTGGATAGATGATGACCTGGCGTAGATAAATGAAATCGTTCACGAAGGGGTTTGTCACTGTAGATCGGATTCGTCTCCCGGGTTGGGGCCCTCGCGACTCGCAGAGTCAGTGGCTTGAGACGTTAGGTGAGATGGCGGCTAACCGAGCTCAGTGGCGTGAATGTTGTCGTTGTTTGTCCGAGTTGTGTGTGAAATGAGTGCACTTAATGACGCGGGGAAGTGAAAGCCGTGAGGAAGCTGTCTTGCTGATGACGCCTTACTTTCACTTACAGCTTGGTTGTTTGTTTGCAAGGTGTAGGCACCTTGATGTTGTATGTTTGAATGTAGACGTAGTTATTTTTAGTAGTTAGGTCCATTCTTCTCCCCTTCTTTTTTATACTCTCTTCTCATATAGATTTTCCTTTCTTTCTTTCCTGCATGCTTGTATGGCAGTTAAGCATCAGTGTGAACCACTGATTTATTACTGTCTATGATGACGATGATGATGATGTGAGAGGAAATCCACACCGACAAAAAATCATCTCCATGCTATCGGCATCAGTGCGGCCCACTCCAGCGTTGTAGGGCTTCTTCGCGCCGCCTCCAGCTCCGCCTTCGCCCTGCCCTTGAGCAGTAACCGCAGGACTGCCAGCTTCACCCGGTCGGTCTTGACTCCAAACATCTCCGCCACGTCCTCAAAGTCCTCCAGAAAGCTCCGGACGTCCCCATCCTCGAATGGCTGCGGCCACGGGATCTTCATCCTCAAATTCTGGTCACGGCACTAACCGCTGTCAACCATGAACGCGGATGGCGCAACGGTTATTTGTTCAGGAAACTAACACATTGATGATGAGTTTCAACATGATAAAACAAACAAAAACACTCGTCTGCATACGGTACGGGGCCCAGACCGTCACGGTTGTCACAGACGCCATTGCTCAGTTCCTGAATGTACCGATAACCACATCATGCGATGCTGCACTCCGATGTTTCTTCTTGTATTTTCCTGCGGCGACTTCAATGTCAAAATTTATGCCCCTTCCCCACTACTGGATAGTGGTGGTGTGAGTAGTATAGTCCGAACGCTAATCCTAACTACAGTTCTACGATTCGCTTGTAGCGATTTTCAGCGCCTCCGTCCAATCTGCCAACGCGCTAGTTGACGTGGACACCGGCTGTTCGTGTCCCAGTCGGAGGACATCATGAACATCTGGTGCAAACAATTTGATAGCCTACTAATCCGTCCTGCTACCGTTGACTGAGTGACCGTGGACAGCTTGCCGCAACAGGACACCAAATCTTCACTTGCAGTCGCTCTGGGTCAAACAACTGCGCACTGGATGAAGTGCATGCAAGGATGGATTACCAGGTGAAATCTCGAAGAATGATGGACCGACGTTGGAACGCGTTTTGCTCCGGCTGGTTCATTCCATCCGGGAGCAGGAAATTATACCACGAGACTTCAAGGATGTTCTTATCGTCTCTTTGTTTAAAGGTGAGGGTAGTAAGCAATACACTGACTATTATGGAAACATTAGTCGGCTGAGCTACGCAAGCAAGGTGCTTGCCAGAATTCTCTCGAACCGACTGAATGCGGAGGTTTTGGAGTTCAGTTTTCCCGAGGAGCAGTGTGAATTCTGGGCGGATCGCAGTACGATCGACCTGGTGTTTACTGCTCAACAGCTCCAGTAGAAGTGGTGGAAACGCAATCCACCGCTGTATCCAGCGTCTGCGAAATTCATCAAGAGGTTTGATTACGTGGGTCTTTAGTCATTGTGTACAGTGCACCGCAAGATATGACACTTAGGTAAGTTTATTAATTAAGATAGAATGTTGCATTTGGGCATGAAGGCGAAGATCCGTTCGTGTGGATCGATCACTAATGGTTTCACTGTGGTCAGTAACATGAAGCAGGACTGTTTTAGTCCCAACCAAATTTAGTTTATACATGACTGTCATGCGAACAGTTGCTTTTCAGGACTCGGCGCAGGACGGCTTTGATGTTGAGTACCGCACGGACGACTGCCTACTGAATATTCGATGCTTCGACGCCACAGTCCAGATATATACCTCGACGATATACATGCTTTTGTTCGCAGATGACCGCGTTGCTTGCACACACTGAAACCGAATCATAGAGTTTGGCCGTGGTTTTAGCCACCACGGCATCCAAGTTCGGACTGGATACCAACACAAGTAAGACATTTTCTTTCTTCCAGCACCCTTTGGATGGAGGTTCTGTGATTGAATGTGCGCCTGAAATTCGCATCAATGGGGACGTTGTCGACAGCTGCACAGATATCTGCTACTTGGGTAGCAATCTGTCCACCGAACTATCCGCAGACGACGAGTGTTTGGAAAAACCACAGCCTGAAGATGGTCACTAGGCTCTGTGTCTACCGCTCAATGGTGCTGTCTATACTGATGTACAACAGTGAAACTTGGACACTGTATCAACGGAAAATGTGCCATCTGAGCCGTCTCCAATTGTAATGTCTAAAACACATCTTGGTTATTTGGTGGTCAGACATGGTTCTGAACACTGAAGTACTGCGGCGAGCTGATATAAACATGATGGAAGCTCTGCTGATGCTAAATCAACTTCATTGGCTGGGTCACGTCCGTCGGATGGATG
This sequence comes from Paragonimus skrjabini miyazakii, assembly GCA_014338405.1. Taxonomy (NCBI): domain Eukaryota; kingdom Metazoa; phylum Platyhelminthes; class Trematoda; order Plagiorchiida; family Troglotrematidae; genus Paragonimus; species Paragonimus skrjabini miyazakii. The sequence continues at coordinate 45,409 of JTDE01004546.1, read as the reverse complement.
ATGACTGTATTCCAAAACAGCTGCTGCACGGGCAAGTGAAGTAAAACAAGCGAAATCCTGGTGGTCAAAAGCGGAAATATCAAGGTGCTGTACAGACAAGTCTTTCACGTTGTAACAGTGATTTTCGATGTTGGGGAGACAGCGTTGAACCGGATTTTCTGGAGAAATATGTTTCGGACAAGCGTCCGCAAGTTTACTGAGCAGCATTTGCGTGGCAGTGAACGAAAGCGAGCGGTACGCAAGGAAACCATCGGTGCAATAGTTCATGGCGACATGACTATGTGGCGTTGCGATATGTGTGACTGCAAATGCACTGGCCGTTTGGGATTAGTAGGTCACCAGCGTACTCATAATGCACCGTCGGCGAAGAGACGATGAGTACGTTAAGGTCAAGTAGGTTATATCAGTTATAAATTTTTTGTCTAGTCCGCAACTGTTGTATTCAAGAACGACGGAAAATACCAGTAGTAAGTAAGCTTTATTAAAGCTACCGTTTCATGTAACGTTACGGAAAACTGTCAGTCCACACGGTCCAGGCAGCCGATGCCCGCATGTGTTATCGATCGCTTGAAGGTCAGAGCAATCTGATTGGCCGACTGCATGGCTCACTTGCATTCGATTGGACACAACAGCAACACTTCGAGGTTTCTGCTCGCGCGTCGTGTGCACTTCTGCGTGGTTTATCTGAGTGATCGGCGCCTTCTATCCGGGGGTTTTCAGCCTGCCAATCTTCGTCCGTTGGTCCGATTCCGTTGAGCGATGGCTTGACGGTCGCTCGTGTTTTCCTCCATCTATCCACTGTGAGTTTTGACTGTCCTCCACGACCGTGTCGAGATATTCCCCCCAGTGTTTGAATAATCGCGCCTCCGACTTGGTCATCCATCCTATTTTGCGTGTCATGTCTCGCCCGTTGGTCCGATCCGATCGAGCGATGACTCGTCCGATTGCCCCTGTTGTCCATCGTTTGATTGTTGAGGGTTTGTGGACGCGCCTCCCCCGCGTTGAG
>JTDE01004546.1:28620-42726 GCA_014338405.1 Paragonimus skrjabini miyazakii | reverse complement strand
ATATATATATATATATATATATAGCCTTGATCTTACCCTTGGAATCCCTAATTTTTTTGTCTCAGAGATAAGGGTTTCATTTTAATGTATATATAATATTATACATATATATGCACGTTAGCACACATAACATAGCTTGTTGTGCTAGGTAACATCATGACTCTGAAAGCAGTTGCACATAATTTGGCACTGTTCATACATTATTCACCGAACCCCAGTGTTACCTAGTCTATTCAGTCTGTTTGGTTGTAACCTGTGATTAGCATTGACTCGCCATTTATTTAAGTCTATTGTGAATCGATCCATTGTTTACAGCAAACCTCGTAGAAAACGTAGAACGAGTTTGTGTCCGATCACATAGGGGGCGAATCAATACGCGCGTCTGTCCCTCATTACCTATTCTGTAGAATGCGAGTGCAACATTTTGCATTGATTTAAATTGCTGATGAAGTTTGACCTGTTTATAGTTTAAAAAATGTCACAAATCGGTTACAGCTGCACAACCAGCACGAACCAAAGTGAGACGCCTTTGGTGCGGTCCGATGGGAGACAGGACGAATTGCACAGTGCGTGACCTCACGGTCACGCCTGCATGGTGTACGCAAAATGATACACGATTACTGTTGACCCTGTGCACTCAGTGAATCATCACAGCCGAGGCAGTCACCACACAAAATACTTCACAGCAGACACAACAATGTCAGCTCTTTTAATTGAAAAACCCACATGTGATCAATACTTGATGTTCGATTATCGATTTTAGATGCAATACTGTAAGTCGGACAACTCACGCGAAAACTAACCGCACCAAATTGACTTGCATGAATGATAGTGCGTTTTGTCCAGTGAGTCGATTTTATTTCTAACTCCTGGAGGAGTGACAAGCAAACACGCTCACAACTTTCAAGGTCCTGCGAAAAGGGGTTAGCGAACCTGTCCTAATGGTGTTACCGGAATTCTCGGTTTGCATTATCGGGCAATTGCTTGCCTTTATTGATCACTAGGCTGAAAACCGCTTCAGTGTTGGCTAGTCGGAATTGTAAGATCATCCACAAAGAGTACAACGTGGAATGAAGAGCGGTTCATTCGTCACTCAGATCGAAGGTTGAATTCCTCTTTCTGTAAGAAAAGGCAATGGTGCGATTCGGCTCCAAATGGTTGATAGCTACGATCAATCGAGACTGACGGAAATGAGATGGAAACGATAGAACACCAGGTCTCGTCCATTTGAGTGACAAGCGAGCGATCTGAAATTTCGTCCCTGTTTTTCAAGATTGTCGGTATATCACCAAAATGACTGAGCTATACAAAAGCAAGTGGTTCTATACGGTACGACAAACTTGAGGGATTACGGTGTCTTTTACTAAATCATTAAATACCAAGAAGTGATTAGACAAAACCTCAAATATATATATACACTTATGTAGATTTGAAGTTCCACTCAGATATACGACGTCTCAGAACTCCGTCCAGGCACCAAAATCCGGGGTCCAAACCAAAGGACTCACCGGACGACCACACTGTCTAACCGAGTCGGGTGAGCGAACGGGCACAACGCACTGCTGAAACCACAACCTGATTAGCACGGCGGTGTACGCACATTTTCAGTCAGGTCAGTCGGCTCCATCGCACCAGTGCTTTGACCACCACGACACAGGATCGACAACACCTGGCTGTTCACAGGTCTCTGTAACCGTTTTGGCGCTTGAAGGGCAATGTTGGACTGGGAACCAGAATGCCCCGGTGAGTACAAATGAACAAAGTGAAAATACGATATTTCTCTAACGCATTATATCATCACGATAGCTATTTCACCGAACGCTGACTAATAAAAAGCGGCATTCATAGACAAAACAGATTTACATATCACTAAAAGAGTGCTCAAAACCTAACAACTTTCTCATAGAATCTGATACACGTTATGTTGTGGTTTTAGGTTTGTCGCACCATTTGTGCATTCTAATGTGACGTATGATAGCCATGTTGTGAAAAAATATGCGTCGCTTGACACCTCTCAGTTTTGTGGCCTCGTCACTGAGCCATGTCGTCCCGCTTCCTGTCAACATGTCTTATTTGTCCACTATATCTATGACAACTTGTTGCGTTATCGAGATCGGCATGAACAGTTCGCTCAAAAATTTTGTCCAGGTTGAGGCGCTCTGTTCTCTGGAAACCTGCTTCGTTCTGAAAAACGATATATCCGTTTGGATTTGATAGACACAAAATGTCCGCATCATACGAATTTTCACTAGGTGAATACGAACTAGGATTACATGTTGACACACGTGAATGCTGATCGAAATGGACGGGGCGGAGTAAGGGGCGTAACGTACCCCTTACGAGTTTCATGTTTGTTTGCAAACTGACTTCTCTAGGCTTGTACAGACTGTGCGTTCATACGCATACGGTGGTGGTGGTTTAGAAGCGATAGTTTCATTTTACCACATGCACGTCGGACTTGTAGGCCCTGGGGTGACTAAATCGATCTCACTTTCTTTCTCTCTCTGTCTGATTGCTTCATGCTGAGTTATGTTGCATTACACTCCTATCAGTTCAGTTGGCTTGACAGCAGCCCCACACAAATTGGTCTGAACGAGTTTATCATGTTGGAACCAGATCACACTTCTGGAACCCAAGTAAGTGAATGGCGTGTTGGTAATCTGAAAAGTGGAGAGTGTACTGAACGGGCTTTCATTTATAAAGCCTGTGGTGAAAGTGCGGAAGAGACCATCAACGGGTTTAATGCAAAACACGTGAATACGCGACTGGTTACCCGTAAATCAGTTCGAATATGCGAAAAGTTTATTACAACGGACAATGGTAATTAAGTGCAAAAATGTGGTCGGTCGCACACATCAACTGATATAGTGAGGAGGAGCGATCGCATAATACTACTCACACCATCACTATTCAGTAGCGGGGCGACGGCATGGATTTTGACATTGAAGTAGCCGTAGGAAAGATACAGGAATATACATCGGAGTGTAGCGTGACGTAAAATGGTTTTCGGTACATGCAAGAACCGAGTATTGGCGTCCTTCGTAACTGTGGCGTTCTGGGACCAATATCGTACGCAGATGAGTGTTTTTGTTTGTAGTCGTGTCGAAACGTATACCCCATATATTGCAATCCTGAGTATATAACCCCTGTGCTATCCGTCTCCTTGGATCACAACACTGATTTGGTCGGGCCTGTTCCGAGTCACACTGGATGAGGTTTTTTAATCGGTTCTGACAAACGCCTCCTCATGCGACCTACATTTTCTACCATACAATTGCAGGAGAATGAGTACACAATCATGGATTGATCGAGGAAAGGCAGTTTAGCTTCCAGTTTCAAAGTCAGCAGGGGGATGTAGTTGTTGTGACCGCAAAAGGTGCTTGGCCTGAGAAGTCGTTTATTGCGCAAACTCCCGTATAGGTCATGTCAATAATCAAACCATAAACGTGCACACTCATTTGCAAGTTAGACATACATCATTGTCATTCGCCTTGGTGGAACTTCTGTCGTAGCAGGTGCACACTACTCTGAAAGCCTCTTCTTCTCCGTCGTCTTCCTGGCGTTAGGAGCTTGCCCTTTTGTTCTTGAATGTCGCCTGTGGGTAATTTACTACTTGTGAGTAGTATACTACTCACAACGAAACTGCCTGTCATACAACATGGTGAACCAGATGCTTAGGGTCGACGTCGGAAATGTGCACCTAGGAATCTGATGAATTCGATCGCTGAGTGTCTCTGTTGCAATATGACTCTTAAGAGAGAGGCGGGCGAAAACAATTGTCTTCTCCACCGTGGTAATCGGGCTAAATGGCTTAGATACAATCATGATCTCAGTTACAAAGTTATCCGAATAGCCATTTTCTCGTAAAATTGGCAATTGTCTCTGGTTACTGGCTTATTGTGTCTGTATAGCGAATTTTCACTGCTGCACTGGTCAGACAGCGGATGAAGTTTCGTTTCTGCATAAAACAACTCAATCTTGTATACTTCCCGGTCCAAGTTGCTCTACGATAGACGAAGGACTGTAAACTAACACGAGGGGGCCTGCTAAAGTTCACATCTAGAAAAAGATACGTGTGCTCTGATTCCCATAGACGCTTGGAAATTTTGTAACGTTATGCGTGTCCCAGTGACATTCTGCCAAACTTCTTTGTGTTGTTTGCACACTATTTCGATTCGGCTGAACCTATATACATGTATTGATCTGATGACGGATTATCAAAAACAATAGTTCGTCAAAATTCTCTTATGCGGTTCAATAGGAACTTTTGTGAGGTAATTTCTTGTAACTCTGAGTGCCTGATGAGACTGACCAAATCAACAGCTGTTTGGAACCTAATCGTATCAGTCAACAAGTATTTTCGGCGTATCGACAGAAGCTTTGTGGAATTAAGTAGCAAGAATGTTGGGAAGATGAGGTTCGGTTAGTTGAAGTAACCGATGTTTTAGATTTCTGTTGAATTGAAAATACAGTTGCAAAGCTCAGACAAAGGCATGGAACAGACTTAATTCGCCGAACATAGTTGATCTAATTCAAGCCAGTGAATCACCTCGGTAGGTTGTCAGGATTTGCCGTCCTGTCGGGAATAAGAGCTGTTTGCATACTCCTCAAATGACAGACACACGGTTTAGACCGATGCATACCGGAACACCATCAGTCGATCTGTCTTGTTGTTAGCCTATATGTCAAGCATAAGTGCTGGATACTATGGTCACAAATGATTCCAACACAAGGTGGTATATTTGCTGTGTGGGTGCTGTTAGCTGCATCTGCACACTTCTCGCCATTCACCCACCACAGCGCTTGTTTGTCTTATGTGAACTGGATCAACTGACTATTCGGTTCTTAACCATGTCAGGAGTTAGATCCGTTTCAAACGAGATATTCAAAACGTTGTATGGGTCTCTTTTTTATGGTTGTTTACAATATACTCCCAACAGCATGTTGTATTTGTATCGGAAAATCAAGTTTTGCCATGCAGGTGTTTTAGTTTTAACATTTCTTACATGTTCGGTAAACATAGACTGTGTAGGATTTTTTTTGTTACATTGTTGCACAACAAAAGGGTCAGAGATAGTTAGCATCTTTCTGGCCACATGGACCAAGTAGAAAAACTATGTAAATTTCGTTTTCAGTTTGTAGCACTTTTGGGTGTGCGCACGCGTTTTCACGGCATCGATCACCGATAACTCGTTGGCTTCTTAATTTCTTTCTAAAAAAACCGATTTCATTCTCAGAGAATAGAGAAATAGTCAAGCTGGACAGGTGTTCAGCTTGTATTGAATAGAACGGTATCCTGTGATGGCTAATGCTATGCTATTTTACAACTTACTGGTTTTATCTCATAGAAATTGATTGCATCATTTGAGCACTGCATGATTCTGACAAGCTTGCACACTAGAGAAGTGGAACTAGTTGATATAGTTCCACTCTGGTTCGCGCAGTTTCGTTACGTAATTTTGTCTTGTCGTATACAGGCACATGATTTAGGATGACTTTACTGTTTCATTGTATTTACCAATGAACTTGCAACCTGACTAGATTTCGGGTTGTACGGTTTTGTTCTGTCTTCGACAGCAGTTTCAGACTAACCATGACAAAGATGGCTACCTCAAAGAAGCCATAATGTGCGATCACGAAAAGTACTTGAGGTGATTGTATGGAAACCATTTGCTTCGACAATGATTCTTCAAGATGTATGTGAACTTGTTGCATCGATCTGCACGTTGAAGCTAAGACACAACGGGTATAATCTCGGTGATAGAACAGATTGTCATGACGAAATACACATCACTTTCGGATGTATGCTGCAAATGACAACAATGCACTGTTCAGCACGTCAACAACATGTGTGCAGTAGTCGATGTAATAATGCATAACAAATATAGAACATAACATATATAGAACAACTAGTTAGGGGTACAATAGAACAAAGAATTGCTGTCTTTCGCTCAAGTTCGTGCCGATTACCTTGTTTGTTTTTCTTGGTGTATGACAGTCGCATTATACTGCCCAGTTAGTTGAAAGCGTAGGTGGAGCATTTGGCTTGTGTGATGGACGTCGAATGAGAGACAATAAACTCATTCTTTCCCTAGTTGATTATTCATACCTACCAACATTTAGATTCAATCTTAATACGGATTGAACCAATGTGTGCGTGGTCTCAAGTAACGTCCGTTCATACACTGTAAAAGTTATTCAACGTAATTGCTGAATTATATATGGTTCAGTTAAAAAATGTCCTGATTTTTGACACATTCTTGGAAAAGAAAGGCATTTACAATTATCCACGTTAGGTCATCATATAGTAAACGTTATTAAAATTATAGTGCTTTTGGATTTATCTTTGTAGCAGGTTTAATTTTGGTAAAACTATGAATCAAACCAATCTCTATGCTGTGTCTTGTAATCAGCCACAATGGTTTAGTGTCTGGTGGGTAGGTTAAAACTTGATATGAGGTTGATAATTTACTGTGGAAAAATAGTCTTCCATTTTCATGTTCTATATGAAGCATCTGTGAATTCTATTGATTACTGAGATGCACCCAAATGTTTCGAACTATGATTAGGTTTAAGTTAGTAACATACCAATGAATTTGAATAGATAGCTACTTTACAGTGACAGCCTAGTGACATAATACAAGAGAGGTAGCATTTTAAACCTAGTAAATCTTTCAAGGGCGATTAGTTCTCAACCTCGTTGGTCTGAAAACAACAGGAATGGACCAGAACCACTGAAAATGAGGTACTCTTGAAAAGATTGCTGCTGTTTTATAAGACCATGAGTATTTAGTGCGTATTGTTCATTCCATGTTGATCACCCCCTCGGATGAGGATTACGATAGTGAACTCATTTCGGATGCTACTGATAAGCCTTACATCGTATGTTATCCCATCTGTCTCCATGCAGTTGGGTATATATGACAAGGCCTCTAAATTTGACTGTGCAACAATTTTTCCCTACTCTGTCTGTCGTTGTTTACTTACTCACTCTCTCACACATTGTTGGATCGTTTTAAATAATGCTACCTTTTAGCCATTCTTTATTGCGTGAATGGCATTATTCCCAAACATTACTTCGATTGTTTAAAATCGTCTTGTGGTTCCGCGTCTTCGCAAATTCTCATCCACTGGCAGAGCAGTTAGGAGTAAAGTGAGTCGGTTATCAAAAATCGACGGGGATTTTAAAAAACATCGTGCAGGATGGAGGGTTGCACTCGGAAAATGTAACATCAATGAAGTGCATTTGTTTCCGCTCGTAAGCGGAAACATCCGTTCGTTGCTCAGTAACACGCTTGAAATGAACTCTATCATCCAACTTCATGAATATGTCAACTCGGGTGTGATTATGTCACAGGAAACCTGGTTGCCTGAAGACATGAAAGACGGAACCGTCCCAATTGAAAGCTTCAATTCGTACCGTGTGGATCGGCCTGTGTCGTACAGAGGGCATGGTACAGGCACCATTACTTATACTCTTGGTGCTCACCGTTGTGAATTTTGTTTACTTATTCGAGTGTTTATGTGCAAGCCCAGATTCTTAAGTGGTCTTCGTTCAGGTGTGGTATGTAATTTTTAATCATCTCTCACCCGTCCTGCCATTGAGGTTCACCAGTTTGTTGACGGTTTTTCAATAACCCTCTTGGATGCTGTGGACACGTCACTATGTACAATTTGTGATGGTTTCAACCGAGTTGATGTCACTTTTGTAAATACTTTCAGTCTACACAATACTGTGGCATTTTTCACACGTCTGGACGCATATCTATTTTTGACTTTCCTAATAAAACGCAGTTGTTTACAGTACACAGGCGCATCCCAGTTGGTATATCTGACCTCTCTACTGTAAAGCTTTCTCTCATGGTTTAAAGCAAGATACGCCACAGGCTCTTTATTCGCTGTGGAGATCGCAATATCAGACGTCGGTAGTCTCTTTTCGATAACTAAAATAGGCACACGAAAATGATATTTTCATCCGACTTAAGTTTTTGTGTTCAGGACGACCCATCTCTTTTCTGTGACCACTTGACGAACTACTTATGTTTCTGCTCCGATATTTGCCGCCCTTGGAAACCAATTTGAATTTGTGCTCACAGATTTCCCTTCCCGCGTCTCAAAAGACTCTGAAGGGAGAAAGAAAAGGTTTGTAAATCAAAAGATTGTCCATCTGTTAAATACATTTTGAAGTCTATCAGATGTGAATTGACTTGTTTGAGTTCTGCATACATCACAGTGTTGGGTGACAAAGGCTGCCAGAAGACATCGTAAATCATGAAAAGGCTGAGTGGATTGAACACTTCTACCAAGGAATTGATTGTGAACTTTGAACAGCTCAACTACAGTTTTAACATGATAACTAATAGCTCCTAAGCTCCTATAGAGTTTTTGTTTTCCAGTGATTCTTCTACTTCAGTTGACAGATAAACTGTTTTTAAAGAACTTATCTGGTTAAAATCCAACAAACCAAGCGCACCTGATGGCTTACTACGGATCGCTATTAAGGAATGTGCAGAATTTTTATGCCAACCTCTCACTGAGTTATTCATTCGATGTTTCAGACAATACAGAATTGCGGACTGTTGGAGGAATGCATGCATAAAACCATTTTTTTTAAAAAGGACTAACTTAAATCCGTTCGATCTGGTGTATATCTGCGGCACTCAATATTTTGAATAACTCATTCCTATCGAATGAAAGCCCAGGTGAACATCATGGATTTTAGTCGGTATGCTTATTGCCGCCCGTGCTAAACGTAAATACTCTGGTTTGTCTAGTTCTTACATCCTGTCAAGACCTGATGGATAATCAAAAAACGTCCGCATATGTTTCTCAGACTACAACTATGTTTTTGGAAACGTTGATATGGCGACGCTACTCCCAGAACCTGGAATTCGAACTTAAACTGTCAAGAAATTACTTGATTAGCTTACAAATCGAAGTCACTTTAGTCCCATTGGTGGTCATGGCTCATCACCACTTATTACTGTCGCCGGTGTTCTGCACGGTGCAGTGCTCTCTCCTTCCTCATTTTTATTTTATACTGCATTCATGTCAGTAGGTAACCACATATTTGTAATAAAATAAGTAGATGGTGTGATGTGGGCAACATGCACCCAACTGGATATTCGTCTCCCACCCCGCTGGACAGTTTATCCAAGCCAAAAGGTTGGTCAGAATCTTGCAGTTTGTCTCGTAACACATCCATATGTGTTGACATTCTGTTTTTGCGTATTAAGAAAAATCAGTACGACAATCCTTCCAATGAATGTTCCAATCTTTACATAATGAACCTTTACCTCGATTGCTTTCTGTTGAACATCTGGGGATTATTTTGAGTAACGATATGACACACACTTCGTGTTATCGATGGTTTCACCAAAGTTCTGAGGCTTTCGTTTTACGTTCGGCGTTCAACTTCTCTCTCCATTCCTCACCACTTCGTCGGGAGTTATATCAAGGCTTGTGTGCTCTTCCACTGGATGCATTGTTAACTTGTTGTTTTTCCCAAGTTGTTGTAAAAGGTCTACACTTTTCGTCAGATCCTTAAAGCATCTGTCCCGTTGCAGTGGCAGTCCCCGTTATCAATTCGCTGATTTCATGGTTTCTCATCACTTCAGCGTGTATGAATTATTTCCATTGAAAGTCCCATCGGAAGTAATCCACTCCATGTATTTCTATCTCTCCAATGTGTTCCCACATTCTTCACTAGATCTTTATGTAAAAATTTGTTTGCACATACCTTGTCTTGTTATTTTTTCCGTTATTCCGTATTTAGCTTGACTTCTACACAAACCCGAACTTTTCATTCTTGCTTTAACCTCAAAACTAACTCAATCGACAGTTTTCACAACTAATGAATGCGACCAATTTTCTTTAACCAGTCCTTGCGTTCCATGGTAATTCGGTGACCTAGGCACACTTATTAAAATGTCCTCCATTTGCAGAAAATGTGGGTACGTAAAGAAAGCTGAAAATTCATCTCTTGGGGTGCGTACAGAATTTTATTGACTTGACCTGAGAAAAACATCGTTGCGCAACAAAATCACTTAAGGTTAACTGGTCCTGAGAGGCATTCGGTATAGAAAATCCAAACGATATTCAACAGGACTAAGTCAAATGATCCAGTGAACGAAAGTTGCACTCATGGAAGCAATGCCTGAATTTAACAGGACAGTTACAATGCCTTGTGGGCACTACCCGTAAGCCAGTGTGGTTGAGTGTTCTGAGATATTAATTCGGTGTTGCCCACTATGAAGTCAATGACGCAGTTGTCAACACAATTGCTTCATGACCGTCGTCGCTGCCGGATGCATCATGGAATGCGCCAAAAATCTGTTGATAACTTTGAGCAGTCTATTTGATCATCTCATAATTTTCGCTTCCATTTATTTCCTTGTCCGTAAATGTCAGTATCAGTCCCTTCTCTCACTCTAAGGGTCACAGTCAGTATCATCTGACAAGGAAATGTCGGCCACCGATTTGAATATTATTCGATTGCTGAACTATACTCATCCAAGTCACAGTAGAGTATGCTACGTTCAACATCGATCTTCAAGTGTGTCCCACTTACTCATCGGTCAGACAGCTGGCAAGGTCACAGTTTTTGGACATGAGGAATGTCTTTTAAGTTATTTCCCACCATCTCGGTGTCATATCGTTGCTGTTGGTGTAGTTATATTCATACGATACGAAATCTTACGTCAAACATTACGTGTTACGTTTTTACATATCTCCCGAAAACAGTTAAGATTATAAACCCACCATGAAACAAAGGACGTGAACCAAAGAGTGACTTCTGAACTACTTCGCTGGTTGTATCCTCGACTGTGAGGCCACTGTACACTTGTTCTGGGTTTATTCGAGAATTCTTCCAAAGTTCACATTCAGATGGACTGCCAAATTTTCTCGTTCCCCTCGATCAGCATGTTGAACTAGATGAAACTGTAACGAATCAGGTGAAATAACAACCAGACGAATGAGCGATAATCAACAACTACTGAGTAATCAGTCTTTACCAGGAAGTAAATTGTACGCACCTTGGGTAAATAAATGCATGGTCACTGAACGTACTTTTAAAGATACGGTGTGTTGGTCTACACCGCAACTGCTATTGTCTATTTCACGTCCGGCCTTGTTTTTCTCCTGCTGACGCTCTGGAAGCACGTAAAGTTCTTTAAATATTCCCGACTGGAATCAATCGTTATGAAGAGTGAAGCAAATTCAGATATGAAAATTGCTTAACCTGTGTGAGACTTCCTAAACTAAAGTGTCTCCGAAATGTAAAGCAGCATTTTCCCGAAACAAATTTTAGTAGAGCAGTCAAAAGCGTAAATGCGCACGATTTATGGCCTGGCAAATTTCTCTGCATATTCTCAAGTGCGTACTACAGAACAGGAGATTATAAAGCGGAATACAGGGGTCAATTGTGAAACTAGACATATCAGAGAAACACACGGTGGAACTGTTTGCTAATCAAACAATGTCATTATTTTAGTAGAGCAGTCAAAAACGTAAATGCGCACGATTTATGGCCTGGCAAATTTCTCTGCATATTATCAAGTGCGTACTACAGAACAGGAGATTATAAAGCGGAAAGCAGGGGTCAATTGTGAAACTAGACATGTTATTACCATGGGAGTGATAAACTAACAAAGGAGTCTTTCTGCACACAGAGAGGTGGACACCAACGTTTCAGAGCAACTGCCTCAGCATATCGTAACAACCGGGGCTTATCAGTTGCGTAAACAACCGAGAATGCCTGCATGGGGTCCACCTGGTGATGGCTCTCCAGGAGATGACGAGCGATCGCTGATGCCGGTGGTTTGTGTGGTGGTTGCTGGGTGCACACATGGGTATCATTTTGAATCTGCATCACATGTTTCCTCACCCATGCTGGGATGTGTTCCGAAATCCGTAACTTCAGCTGCCGTTCCGTCATGCCAATGTAGTCGACCTGGCAACTACATGAAAATCAGTAAATGATATGGGATTTCTGATGAGTAGTCGGGGATTTGGTTAATTTCAAGTTGGACATCACCCACAATTGATTGCAGCTGTCGCATTCCCATAGACTTTCCAGTCAGCCCCTTTCGAAAAGAAGCACTAGACTCGAATTTCGCTCTCATTAGAGCTCGTCAGTAGTGCATATCATCGCCACCGCCGGGACTTGAACCACGGCCACGCTGTTCATTAGCCAACCGTTTTTACCACTGCGCCATTGACTTCACGTTAGACACGACCGAATTATCATATGTGAACGCTCAACCACTTTCGCTTGTGAGTAATGATCAGGTTGCCCGATCGTCGCGAAATGGAGACACAGTTACTGTCTGTTAACTCCAATCGATAACCCCGCGATTAGGACTTCCTAGACAGGTCGAAATCTCCGATCTCATTAAACCTGCTAGGCGATATCTTAGATTACTGATGAGTAGTCGGGGATTTGGTTAATTTCAAGTTGAACATCACCCACAGTTGATCGCAGCTGTCGCATTCCCAGTAACTGTGTCTCCATTTCGAGACGATCGGGCAACCTGATCATTGCTCACAAGCGAAAGTGGTTGAGCGTTCACATATGATAATTCGGTCGTGCCTAACGTGAGGTCAATGGCGCAGTGGTAAACACGGTTGCCTCATGAACAGCATGTCCGTGGTTCAAGTCCCGTCGGTGGCGATGATATGCACTACTGACGAGCTCTAATGAGAGCGAAACTCGAGTCTAGTGCTTCTTTTCGAAAGAGACCGACTGGAAAGTCTATGGGAATGCGACAGCTGCGATATGGGATTTGGCGAACGGAGGTATCTATGGTTTTAGAGGAGGAACAGGAAACCGTCTTGTGGCATAGGTTATCACTAGCTCTGCGGCATTATACAGCGGCCTTCAATCGGCGTTGTAATGACGTGCTGACATCATCCCCTTTGAACAGCAGTTGTAGAAACGCTTTTATCTTTGATGCCATCATCAACGTTTGCTCGTGTGGATTTTCTTTAGAAAATTTGGTGATCATTGATTGTGGGTATCCGTTGTCCAAGAGAATCTGATTAATTCCGCTTTATAATCTCCTGTTCTGTAGTACGCACTTGATAACATGCAGAGAAATTTGCCAGGCCATAAATCGTGCGCATTTACGTTTTTGACTGCTCTACTAAAGTGTCTCCGTTCAGACTGTGTGCAATGTCAACAATATAACAAACAACGTGAAAAATACATTAGAATAGGATTTCCAAATCTTCTGAGTTACTTAGTCGCTAGATCTACTGTTTTGTGATTTTCAGGGGTGCCACTTGATTGTGCCGACTATTGCTGGAACACAGTGACGTGATAGAAAACCAGTGCTAATTACTTTCTACCTACAGGCTGATCAAACGTATCTCAACTACAAATGCACCTAACGAAGATCTGTTGTATGTAATTTTATAGTGAAGAAGGTGGACAACTTAGACTTACTTAAGAAGTCAACTTTGCAAACAGCTGTTTTCGGTGATTCTCATCAGGTTTTCACAATTACATAGGGTAAGTACGAGTTATATATGAAAATTATAACGCGTCAAATAGGTCATCAAAAATTACAGGAATGGTACGAATCACAGTCTGCTAGGGGAGGGTGGGAGTGTTGGTGAATGTGTTGGGGTGTTACACATGCTTGTCATGAGACATGCGTTCATCAGTGTCGAGTGTTTCACACTTGCTCGGGTTTCAAGTGGATGTGGAATGATTGGCCAGGGGAGGTGGAGGGTTTGTACGAATTGTTTTTGGACACACAGGCAGGCGTTGTGGAGTCTGATAGCAACAGCCTCGGCCGTTTATAACAATCGCACTTTTACAGGTCTGCAGCAGGATTGACGAACCTCGTAGATGACTCGGAACGATTCATCCGGATTTATTTGATGGCCAATGTCAAGTACGTGGGAACCAAACGCACTGGAAATAGACTTACTCGATCCGTTGCGAAGCCATTTCGGTAGATGTTCACGAATCCTCTCCGATAGCCGCCTTGTGGTCCTCTCAACGTAACCGGCTTGACAACAACAGATGAGAGAGTAAATACAGAAAGACGAAGAGAACTTGGGCAAACTATCCTTAAGGCTTGGCACCAGTACCAGGCA
>JTDE01004546.1:0-28520 GCA_014338405.1 Paragonimus skrjabini miyazakii | reverse complement strand
TGAGAGACAGATGAAAACCAGCTTTTTCTCCGCTGTCTGGACGAGTTCATGTTCGTCGATTCTATCAGATAGCTCACAATTTCAGAAAACGGGAAAATATAAAGACAGAACGACAGCGATAGAGAAAAATCTATCCAAGTTACTCCGTCAAATGAAATAAACAGAAGTTATCGATGCTTCAACTTTTGAGCGTATCAGACCTACGGGAACGGTCATTCCACCTTTGTACGGGCTTCCCAAAATTCATAAGGACGGAGTGCCATTAAGACCGATCCTAGACGTACAATTCGCCGTGTCATACTTTAGCAAAACGGCTAGTAGATATATTAGAACCGATCAATTAACGATTAACTCCTTTTAACCTAAAGGACACCTTCGACTTTGTAGACTCGATCGATTCAATGTATATTGGGAATGACAACATGTTGTCTTTGGATGTGACTTCTCTGCTCACTAATGTTCCCTTGCAAGAAACTATTGACTATCTGTGTATCTACATCAAGAACAATCAGACTGATGTCGGAATAACAGGAGAAGAATTGAAAGAACTATTGTTGTTTTGCATCTATAATGTTTAGTTTCAATTTAATGGAGAGTTATACAGATAGAAAGATGGAATAGCATTGGGTGCACTCCTAGGTTCGCTACTCGCAGGTATATTTATAGTCAAACTATAGACCACTGAACTCAATCACATCGTAACTAAGTGCAAGCTTTACAAACGCTATGTGGATGATATTTTTTGTCTTCTTCAAAACGATGATGATCATCAGGTTACATTAGATGAGTTCAACAAAGCACACCAGGGTATAAGCTTTATCGTCGAGCTAGAACATCACAACAAACTCTCATTCCTAGATGTCGTGTTGCTTCGTCGATCAGAAGGAACAATTCAAAGATAAATCCATAGAAGAAAGACGTGGACGGGTCAATATACACATTTTCACAGTTTTATCCTGTTGAAGTACGAAAGAAATTTGGTACGTTGTCTGTAGAACAGAGCGCAAAGGATCTGTACACAGAACACTCTCCAGGAGGAGGTGAAGTATATTCAGAGAACTCTCATTTGATATATATATATATATATATATATATATATAACTCGCACTTACCCTATGTAATTGAAAAAGCCTGATGAGAATGACCGAAAACAGCTGTTTGAAAAATTGACTTCTTATGAATTCTACGGGAATCTGAAGAGGACTGAAACGTAGACTTTGTTTAATTTCCGGTATGCGTCACACACCACTTTGGTGATCAGGACAACTAGTGGGAATAAACAGTGGTTGATTAATTTGGTCATCAGGCAAAATGATTTTCCTCAAAATCCTGACCATCTCTGTTTTCACCTGGAGACGACAATCGTGTTGCTACCACTTCTAAGCGTTTGTTCTCTCTCTTACACGTGTTGAATATCGAGGGCTACGCCGTCTGCTCATAAGCCGTTGTGGGAAATGAATTATCAGTCGCAATATTTGGGTGAAACATGATAAGTTGTGCACTGTCAGATTGTCCATACTGAGGCAAAAACAACCAAATTATTTGGGATTAGAACCAAGAACCGCATTATTGGTAATCAGCCTCAGTCGAAATTCATCCATATGTACGTTTGGTATCTAGTTCTAATGAAGGTGAATTCGAGTAAGTAAGAATCGAACTGCCATTACGCAGTAACATAGACGACGGTCAGAATGAACCACTGAAATGAACGAAACTTACGGCTAACAAAGCGCCACCAATTAGAGGGCACGAAATAGCCTATCGATCGAACAGACGGAACACTGCAATGAGCCAATCAGGATTAGCCTACCGTCGCAGTGATAGTTTTGACAGCTCAGCATAAGAAGCTGTTTAGTTTTCACTGCTTTTGTTGGCAGAACCACCCGTCCTCACACGTAAACCCGGCTGGCAGTATCCATTCCGGATTATCATGTCACAATGACCGAAGCCAAAAGACGCCTGCTCAAGTGGCCTGCGGTGCGCCATTTTTGGTCCCACTCACACATCACATATCCACTATAAACCAAAAGAAATAAGACCAGGAAGCGTGTGAGTGGACGTTTGTGTTATCCAGTTGGCGAATGCTAGTTAACCAGATGGCAGACAATCAGGACAGTGAAACTCTTATCATTCGGGAAAAAATTGACTCTAATATTGAAATCTAAACTGGGAAGAAAAGTATTGAAAATATTAGACATGAAGTAGTTCACTATAGGAGATCAGTTCGTCATCCATTCTATGGAAGTATCTTAGTCAACGAAACCGATTAGGCATCAATGTGGCTTCAATCTCGATCATGTCCGCTTGGCGAACTACCTCAGCGTTCGGTACCATGTCCGACTATCTAATACCTATGATGCGTATAGATATTGCACATGAAAAGGTTTCAGATAACACGCATTCCTCTAATACATTGTTCAAGTTTTGCTGCCGTACAACAGCGTAGAAAGCACTGCTGCAAGTAGAAAAGCGGCTTAAATTTCATTCTCAGGCTGTGGTTCTTCCAAACACGTCTTTCAAGACGTGTCCTCTGCCACACGACCCCACAACTTGCGGACAGATCGGTCAATAGATCGTTACCTGGGTAGCAGAAGTCTGTGCAACTGTTCACAGTGTCTCCACTGATGTGGATTACAGGCACAGGCACATAACGACCGCCGGCAGAAGGCTGCAATATGAAAAATGCCTTATCCGTGTTGATGTCCAAACCAAATTTGGATTCCGCGGTCGCGAATACCGTGGTCAATTGTTGAAGGTCCTCTTCGTTGTGCGCAAACGGTGCAGTCAACGATGCAAACGATGCAATCAACACCATGTATATTGTCAAAGTACGTAGTTAGCTTGGGTCGCCGAAACTCCGAAAATTCAATAATTGACCATTTGTGTGGTAGTCAACTTCCAAATCTTCCACATAGTTCTACAAAAGAACACTCTCGGATACATGTTAATACATACACGCAAACATACTCGCGCATACACACACGCGCGCGCACAATGTATATACAGTTACAATCGTGCATACATAATCGTAACAGTTACTTTCAATGCTGCTGCAGTCCGATTTTTGACCTGTAAACGTATGCTATTTGTACCAGTTGTGGTGATGAAAATGATTTCACCATTCAGCGTGATCACAACATGTATCCCAGTGATGCTACTGAGGTCTACTGAGACATTTTTAATCACCCGTCAAAAGCTTTCGTTAAGTGTTGGTCACATTACATATGCTTTGATTTTTCTAATCCACGTCAAATGAGATGTAAGAATGCATGGGGACCGATTCTTTTGTTTTCAGTTAACTGTTTGGTTATCTTATTCTAAGTGTCATATGTTTACGATTAAAAAGAGTCCACAGAACAAAGTTATCTCGGGAAATTAATGTGCCCTCTGGTTAATTTCGATTGCTCAACCGGACCAGCGTGAGTAGTCTTCAGCATGTAATAATTGATTTTTGGATGCGCTCCCTTCAAGTGAATTAAAACAAAAACCTGGGATCCAGTGATCCCTTAGAGACCATCCAGTTGTTAACGTTGTTCATTACGAGTTTCAATTCAAATACATCACAGCAAGGTGGCTGTTTGTAACCTGTCAAGTCAGAGCAACTCTATTTATGCTTCGTACCATTTTGTCTAATAGATACAACACCAGATAATTTCGATGAAGATTCTTATTGATTTTATGCATAAAAATTCACCTAGAATCTACAGCGTTCTTGAGGAACACTATGTATCTTTGATAAGAAAGCACGCAATTCAGTAGTGACTGTTTCTCCTTGTGCTTGCAAGGTTTAGTCTACTAGTAGTAATGAGAAGGGATAATGTTACACATCGCAGAGGTCAGTGAAATATTCTTTTATATATTGTTTGACCACTTCATATGTTTTCGGTGCCGTCTAGATCTGGTAAACGTATCTGTCAAAGGAGGAAGCCAGATTAGTTCCTACATGGTAAGGTTTTGAATTGCCGTGTTCTAACAAACACCCTATAGTTTCAGCATATTATAGAAGAAAACGCGAATTCACACGAGATTAACTTTGGTGATAATTGTACAACGTTTATCAGAAAGCGGACAAATGACTTGCTGCAGCTCTGAGGTGTAGACGATCCTCTCTACTAATGTTTTTCCTTAATGGAACTCACTTGAAAGAGTCGGTATTTAGTTCTTACGCCTTTAGAGCCGTATGAATCACGTTCACCACCTCTTTCTGTTCAGTTTCAATACTTTTGAGATCCATCGTCTGAAACGCTCTTATCGAAACAGCTCAATAACTCATTAGAACTGATCAAGCTTAGCCTTAATTTAAGGTCACCTATCGACGGCGATCAACAGATGTTGATGTCTAAAATTCGCACTTGTATGAGCTAATTCATAATATGTGAGCGTAAGGCGCAATCGAAACTAGCTAGCTTGCATGATTTGAGGTTGAATTGTTTAACAAAGCGTGCAGCCATGTTGTTGGTGCCGTTTTGGTTTTGGTTTATGTAAGTCGCGTACATAGCTTACTGGGCCTTTGGCTTATGGCTGTTCGTGTTGTTTTCTTTTACATGGCCACTGCTGGAACTACGACTTCGGCAGAACGTTGTCCCCCAGTGTCTCCACGTTTCCCAATGTTGGTTCGCGAGTATAGCGGATAATCAATTAAAAGCAACTGGCTTGTATGTTACATGAACGATGCATTATATACTTATTATTCCGGTGACACTACGAACATGCTTGGGCTCGTGAATAAAATCGGCGGATCATGTGACATGTGTTTACTGAAGTTGTCACAGTCATGGGAATGCACTACAAGTCCACCCAAATCCACAACACTCCATTCACACACATATACCATATACATATATATATATATATATATATATATATATATATATATATACAATATATACCATGCTGTTCCTTCCTGGAATTCTGCTATTTTCAACGGAAAGTTTGATCCTTTGCATAAATGGATTATTGAAAGAATACGTTTTTTCAAGTTTTGTCTCATTTTAACTCCCGTGTATCCGGTTAGGGTGCAGATATTTGGTGGTGAGAGACAGGAGAGTGCCTTTTTACATTCCCTAAGTATGAACGAACTTAGATGGTTGGACCAAGTATTACGAAATGCCAACTAGTCATCAGCCACACGGTACACCCTTTGCCGATGCTTCGGAGGACCGGCGTGAACTGCGGAGTGAACAAAATGGCAACCCAGCGTAGAGAAATGAGTCAGTCACCAGAGGGTTAATCGTTGTAGTTCATATTCGTCTACTGGGTTTGAGCCTCTCAAGAGTCATGCAGTCGGGTACTAGAGATAACAGGTGAGATGGTGGCTAATGGGGCTCAGTGACGTTAATATTGCTGTCGTTTTGACCAAACTGTCTGTGAAGTATGTGCAGGAAAAACCTAAATGAAGTTGCCCTGCTGAAGAAGCCTTATTTTCACATACAGTTCGTGTTTTTCGCAAATTAAATATTTGAGCTTATACACTGTTATTTTTGGATTTACGACTCTACCCTTAACCTCATTTTTCCTGGATATCTTAGATGTTTGGATTACCACAAAGAAGAGTCGAGATTAAGAATGGTTGTATGTCTTGTCAACAAAATAACTGTAAATGATTACCTTCTTATTCCAATTCAATTTGTAATCGGCCTACTTTTCCTTACAATTTAATCTCTCTACTAACTAGAAGTTGTAACAATTGTTTTGTTACAAACGGTCGCAATAATTCAAGTTTTTCATCAGCAGTGATCAATAATCATCAGCTGAAATCATTTTACTCTTGACGGAAGACGAGCGTTAAGTTCGCAATTTGAAACAAATGCTCAAATTGGTAACCATAAGAATCCAGGCAACTTTTTTACTGTGTGGTGTGTAGCTAAACAAATTCGCGTTCATAGCGCAAAATACAATCCAAATTATACGTTAATCCATAGTTTTGAGATCTACTTAGTTGGAATGTGGTTGACTTTATACTCGCACGTTTATTAACACAGCCTCAAGCAAATTGCCAGATGACCAGTTAGTCTATCTTTCTATGCGAATCTAGTTCTGTACAGATAGTTGAAACAAATTTGTCGAATGTTATCAATGATAAGTACACAAGTGTACAAAGAAGTTGCAGCTAAATCATTTTCGATTGTCCGTATTTAATACGTGTTTCAACATGTAGTTTTGTCCAAGTTCAGGCAAGTACAGAGAGACAAGTTACTGTTACGGACCATACTTTGTTTAACAGATTCAAGACAAATGAATTGTGACCAACTAAGCTGTCAAAATGAGTCACTTGTCCTCAAAGTGACACTACCAGTAGAACAAGAAACACAATGAATCATTTGTTTCGAAGTGGACGTGTACACTGGAACATACGGTCGTCGGTCGTCACATCAATTTTTACGTGTGTGTGACCGAAACCATCTATATTGAAAAAAAACGGCGGTACTTTCCTGACGAACACCTACCCCGGTTACTAAAAATGGAGTACCAATGTCATGTAATTAAAAATTGTTTACTATCATTGTTCTACAGTAGTCAGACAATTATTTTCAAGTTGAACATCACTCACATTTGATCACGTTGACTTATTCTACGTCATCTTTAACAATAATATCACAGGGGTAGTCACATTTGAGAATACCGGCTTTCATATGACGCTCAAGTACATCCGTTTAAAGTTTTCATCTCGAACTTTCTCGACTTTTCCATATTTCTCACTGCTACACCTGACTGTAAACCATACTCACTCACGACTGACAAGAGTAAACAGCATTCACAGTTGTTTACAGCCTTGAAATTCTCTTCCCACCGGTCCCTCTGGAATTTCGCTCTTGTTAGAGCTCGTCAGCAATGCAATTCCTTGCGAGAACTGTACTCCATGGCAAGTGATATTCAATTAATATAAGCCAAAACCACCTACGACCTACCAGTAACGAAAATCTCACTCAGTAAGTTTAACGACAAATGTGCTGTCAACTTGATATGCTCCGATGGCAAAATGAGACAGTTTATTGACGGTA
Source organism: Paragonimus skrjabini miyazakii (assembly GCA_014338405.1). Lineage (NCBI taxonomy): Eukaryota > Metazoa > Platyhelminthes > Trematoda > Plagiorchiida > Troglotrematidae > Paragonimus > Paragonimus skrjabini miyazakii. The sequence continues at coordinate 21,519 of JTDE01004546.1, read as the reverse complement.
GATTGGATGTGAGTGCATGAGAAAAGTCCTATGGCTGATCAGGGACAAGTGGGCAGTTTAGAAATAGTATCTTACGAGAATGTGTGGGTATGTATGTCTGCTGCTGTGATCTAAGTGTATTGCGTGTATATATGCGGGTTTGCATATGATAAAGCCACGTAGCCACACTATATCAAGGTGATCACTGAGGCTAGTTACCGTATCAAGCAGCTACCATTTCAGGTCAATATTATCATTCATTTATGAGTACAAAAAGAGGGAAGGGATAATAAAGTCACAAACTGGAGAGATGACAGATGAGAATATAAGATAAATTCCGATGTTCAGGATGCACAACTGGTATTAGGACCTATCGATTAAGCCTGTAATTCAGGCATCCACCTGAATGCAGTTCGTGGCTGAATTTCGTATGGGAAACTTGACTGTGCGATTGGTAAACGTTTCAGAGAATATCGTGCAATCCATTGGCTACTCAGTATTACGGTCTGAAATTAAGTGAACCGAACTGGAGATTCATAATGTAGCGAAAAGGCGTCCAATAAAGCATAATCTTCATTGTCCAACATGCTAGTTACCATGCCACACACGCACTTGCGATTTTGAATCACAATTCCAGGCCACAACAAACCCCGGTTTACGTGTGTGATCGGTGCCTTCTATCCGGGGATATTCCGCCATCTATTCCTCGTCCGTTAATCCGATTTCGTTGGGCAATGGCTCGTCCGGTCGCTCGTGTTATCCTCCGTCTATCTACCGTGGGCTTTGACTACACTCCACGACCGTAAGGAGGTATTACTGCGATTGTTGGAATAATCACGCTTCCGATTTGGTCATCAATCCTATTTTGGCTGTCATGTCTCACCCGTTGGTCCGATCCGGTCGAGCGATGACTCATCCGGTCGGCCACACTGTCCCCGACCGGTTCGCTGTGTGCCTTTGGATGTGCCTTGCCACCGTGTTGACGTATTCCGCCGAGAGTTGGAATACTCGCACTTCCGGCTTGATAATCGACCACACTAACACCAAAGATAAAATTCTTCACAAGATACTGGAAACAAACTGCAAAAGGCATGGTGCTACGTGTCGGAAGGAGTTGGCCGAACCTATTATGGGAAGGTTAAAACCACGATTAACTTGAGATGATGTCCAACGTGCATCGACTGAAGTTCCTTGCTACTTATCGCGATCGCTACGGACTGACGTTGAAATGGGTAGCGCTGTTTTCATAGGACATCTCATTATATTGACATCTCCGGTGGTTTCAGTTGTGTAATACTATTAGCACATCTTGTGTAAACACTTCTTATGAAAGACGGTGAAAATCGTTCGCCCAAATGTCCAACACTGCACATCACGTTGCACAGTCAGCCGTTCATACAGAGACTAAGACTTTCTCACCTCTCTATAGGAACGCTTACGAGACAGTTGAATCGTTCACCCTTGAACTTCCAAACTTACCTTTCTCCCAAACATCCCTTAGAGGAATCGTGACCCATTAATCAGTCTCGTACATTTTCAATCGACCGTCAGATTTTGGTACTCAATAGTCATTGTACCGAGTTGAGTAGAATTAAAAACGGTCAAATGAACTGGTGACTGGTTAAATGAGCGGTTGTCAGAAACCGCCACGTAATTGATCGGTACCGAGGAGCAGACAAAGAATTGAGGACAGAAGTGGATACTGCGAATTTCACTTGAATTTAATTACGTCTTTGCTTACACAGTTTTTTCCGGTGTCAACTTTCAGTTTCGAATCGCGCGAACTTAACAAGTGGACTGAATCGACTATTCTACCTCCACGTAAAGCATTCACTTCCATTCTATCAAGTTGATCATTTGTGCTGTTCTACCTTATTCCCTACATCTGTAGCCATTTTAATTTCACCTACTGTGTCGACAAATGGTTTTTGTCATATATGCTTCGCTTACACGTTACCGAAGTACTAACTGTGAACCGAGATCTGATAAGTTATCCCCTTGGCGTAAGCAGCCAGTACCCCACAAGGAGTTTTCCGATAGCTGGCAATATAATTTGGTAATCCATTTGTCACCTAGATAAAAGCCGTCGAATTTACAGTAAGGGCCCTTGAATTCACAATTGATAGACTTAATAAAACTGTCCATCGTCTGCGGAATTTGCAGATCAAGTGACAATAGAATGGGAATAGGGCAGTTACAACAAGACGAACACAATAAAAAAGACGACGTATCTCAGAAGGGTTACTGTTTGGGGGAATACCCCGCACGGTTCAAAATTCTTGGATTTCGCCGTTACCAATACTCAGCATTGATGACAAAATCGAACGTGTTAACTGGATATTGCTTCACGTCTCTATTGAGGTAGGCATCTTCGTCGTTTTATCATCTCCCGCATCAACTGCCTCTGTTTTTCTATGAAGTTAACCGATAAAAGTGGCGTTAAATGATTTTGTGGCATCGTTTGAGACGGGTAGGTAGTCGAACGTGAGCCTAAACATACCACAGGCCCAAAGGAGACGTCTTCAACCATAAAAAAACATTTATTGTGACACCAAACTCTCAAACTCTTCGTAGATGGTTATTTTTTATTTGAAGACCCCTTTCCCCTTTAGTATCCACGCAAAGAAGGCGATATCGCCGATTGAATCCAGTTATTCAAAGAACAGTTCTGCTGACGAGTCTTCGGATTCTATCATTTTATCCCCTAAAGACCACTTGACTGTGACGTCCATTGCTGTACAAATTACGGTATACCAACGTGGAGGACCCCAAAAACTAAATCTTCTGAACATCACTCAGGTAGGTTTGATGGTCGATGACAGAATATGGACAAAGTTAGTTGCAGATTAATAAATGACTGGTAACTTAGTTTACACATGACTCTCTACCCACTGTTCTTAGGCAACAGCTTGGTTTTTGTCAGTGCCGAAATCGTGAGTATCATTCTCAACTTTGGTTCAAAAAGTCAGCGTGTCGGCAGCAAAACTCGAAACGGATCCTATTACCCTTGAAGTCAATTGTGATGTATTTCGTTAGTGTAGGATAAGTGTGTTTTATGTCACAATAAAGTCATCTACTTCCTCCGGGTACTCCTTTTCGTATATGACACACAAAGTGACACAGTCTACACCCAGGACGGGTTCTCGAATGTACAGTCATCATCCACAACTATCAGGAATCTGCCATCATAAGCATCTTCAAACTTCATTTCACAACGCGCCTCCGCCGCCTAATCCATTTTGTGAAGGAGTGAACCACTGAGTGACGTTGTGTTGGGTTCCTCTTTTTTGCACACTCATCTCCATGCGGATTCATCCAGTTCCACTCTCATGGTTTATGTAACCTCAAAACTCACTCTTTCTTAAGGTTCAGTATCAGCCTTGCCAACAGCTTATGTGTGATAGGCTAATCTGAATTCTTGTTTTCACAAAGAGGTCGTTAAAGTTTGCTATTTGAGAACGACTAATTCTGGCAGTTCCATCTTTAGCTCCGACATATCATAGACTGAAGCTTCGCTATTTATACCGGCAACTTTTTCTTCCGTTCTATAATATGCAGTTGTTTCATAATCTTACCCAAATGTGATCCGGTTTGTATGTAACTTTTTATTTGTGGGCCATACGTAGTATTGTTTGCGATAGTCTACCGATCACCTTCGAGCTCCTCACCGTAAAACGCTCAATGAGCCTATTTTTTTAACTGAGATTGTCCGATCTCAGTAACATTAATGCCTATTAATTTTACGTAATTTCAAAGCCCTTGTAGTGGATCTAAACAATATACAAAATTCAGGTATGAACTCGAAATCAAGAAAATGATAAAAATGGAAATGATCAACTCACAATAGTTCATTAAAGTGCTTTGATTTAGAATTCCACTACACCAAATGTAGTATCCAATAGATACAATCCGTGGTGCCGTTCCTAATTAATCTTGCAAGTCACAACTGAGGTAATTCCGAATGACAGATAAATAAGGAACTTTGCCGCAATAGTCGCTTGATTCCGTTAGCTTCTAACTCTCTAAAATTCCGCGCACGAGCGACCCGAACGCAGAGAGAACGCAAGGCTGGCGAACCGAGAAGTGAGTGAGTTGTATTTACTGATTATCGATTAGTTCGATTAAGGTGGTTTAAACGTTGGTTGTATACGTGAAGTTGAGGAAAGTGAATAACAATCAGAATTTTGAAATAGAAAATAGTGTGCAAAACGTTACACCCTGAAAGTAGACCGGTGTTTAGGTGTTCCTTAGAAGAGGGTTTTCCATTTGGGGTGATTAACTCAATTCAGAGAGAATCACGGTTACGACAAGTAAAGGATTTAGCTAGATACCGTAAAGGTCAAACTCATTCGCTTTTGAACTTAGTTGTCTGTAAGAGAGTCTATTTTTTCCATCCAAAACCGTCTGCTCATTCGGGAAAACGATTTTATCCAATGAGCGGAACTGTCCAGAATGATCGAGAGGTAACCTTCGCTATTTTTTTACCTGTTCGGTCTTTATTCCGCTATGCTCATTGGTGGAGTAGTGACCTTATTAACTATTTTTACTAACCGTCCTTCGATTTTCTCATTCAAGAATGTTCGTAGGCCGTTATGCACCTTGTAATTTTCTCCTTGTCGCACAAGTCGCAGCGGAACAAAGCTGCTTTTTACTCTCGTTTTATGGTTTGTCTCAGGAGCAATTTACGGGGACAGCCGCGCTATTCTTGGTACAAAGATTTTCCGTGTTAATAACTATGAGGAGGAGAATCCGAATCATGTCCAGTGCACTACTATGTCGTGGATGAACCAGTGTATTCCTTCTAGGGTTTACAGCATTGTCACTGCTGAAAAGCTCTACGCCGATGGAATTATCCTTGAAGCATCAGTTGGGAAAAAGATAACTTTAATCCGGCCCCATTTTGTGAATCACCGTACTTTAACTAACAGAACACGTTGTCATGACTATAACACTCCCAGAAAGTGTTTACGCGATGTAGTAGTACACATAAAATCGTTAAGTGTTCTTAATTTCGTAGAAGAATTCCGTGATAATCTAAGCTTCCAGAACAGCCGTTCGTATGTCAGAAGACGCTGTATTTTTAACTCCATCTAAGCGAGACGACACGACTATTACCAGTCATGGCTGCCGCCAATCCTTATGTTAATGGCTCGGCGACTGTCGATCAGAAAAACACTCCACAACTCAAAACACTGGAAGTCGTAGTTTGATTAATCTAACCAACTGCTCTGCTTATTGCTACCTAGCAAAGTGCTTGCATTCTGAATCCAAACAACTGTATTCACAGCTTCCAGTCTTTCGTTTCTACTGTATTCTTACTGACACTACAATGTCAGGCCTTTTTGAGGCCCATTTATGTAGCAACCTACGAATCAATTGTACAAAAGTTGTAGTATTCAAATTCAGTCTTAGAGAACGAGGATGGTTGTAACTCTGCATATCGATAACATCTAAAGATAGCCAGCATAAATTTTGATCGAAAGAGATACAGTTGCGACGGGGTCTACCGTCTTTTGGCTTCTGCGAGTGTATGCATTCCAGACTCTGAGCTTTTTGCCAAAAACCAAAAACTTTGATTATGCCGGGGTAGTGTTATGAAAGTGGAATGTGTATACTCATTTGAAGGCTTCATTCCCTGAATACAGATCGACAATGGCGCTTGATACTGTACTGCTCAGCACAAATTTTAGAAAATGGACAAAACTGGAGAAAATCCACTTGGAGTCTGCTTCTGACACCATCATTCGCACTGTAAGTACGCTTGACTTCTACACCACATTATTCCCCAAACTGTTCTTGGTTTACTGCAGATGATATCAGGCGCACCGACTGGGTATTGTTGTCACCAGTAGATAAACCTGAAATAATTCTACCATACTTCTATTTACACCAAATCGATCACGAAAAACCGACTACACATAGGTTGACACCAGATGCAAGCCCACCCGTCTTACATGGTATATTGGTCACTCAGTTATTAACATTTCCAAAAGGTCATTCCACTAACAATTTCTACAGTCTTGTCATTTAACCAATACCAAACAGCAGTGAAACTCTACCCACAATATATATGACACTTTCGATAGAAAAGAACAGCACAATACTGATCGGATTCAGTCTGGAAACAGCATCAATCACTTGGATCAAGTGAGCAACTCTTGCCAGCCACAACGTGGCCCCTTCATATAGTGGTAGTGGTGGCGCTGCTGCTGCTGCCGAATAACAACATCAGATAACCGTAGCGAACTGAGAGAGTACACAGTGGAATAAGTCTGTGTACTTTAAACACAAGCGTTAGCTGCAAACCAGTAGTTTACGGTAAACATGAAGGAATTGATGTATGTACTTATGTGGATCGCACACAAGTGAATATGATGAACATATGATTTTAATGTGTACTCGTTGAAGTATCTGCCAACAATCAATGTCATTTGATTTGTAGGCGATCCGAAGCAAATGGAAAAGGTGATTGTGTTATGCATGATCTGCCGCAAAACGTTGAGCTTTGTGATACGAAAACTGATAATATTGAACTATCAGTTACCTAATCTGTGGAACAGACAGTAGCGGATAAGTCTTTTATGTTCCAAAGTGGATGGAGTCTGACTGATCAATATTCGATCACTGGTAATTAATAGAGGATACTGGTTGATATCACTTAAACAGAATTCACTGTTGGTCGTAGTATTCCCGATGTCCATAGATTTTTCAGTCAGTCTCTTTCGAAGACAGGTGTCAGACTCGAGTTTAGCTCTTGTTACAGCTTGTCGAAAAGATATATCCCTACCGCATTCTTACCATTCCGGTAACGCTTTCATGAGGTTGCCATATTGACCACTGAACAATCTACCCAGGCACGACAAAATAAACACATTAGAAAGTTAAACTACATTTCCTTGTGAGTAACGTTCAGGTTGACGGACCTTCTCGAGAGAAAGCACATTAACTGTTCAGCACAGTCTAATCAATGACCCCACGACTGGGACATTTCACCAAGTCAAAATCACAAAAACTATCAGACTTGTTAAACAAAATTCAAGTACAAGCCGGAGCGTTAAGCCTGCCTTTTTAAGTCTCTGTTACCATTTCGCATCGAGGGACCAATTACATAGTAATGTACAAGGTACAATTATAAGAAAAACCTACGTTTGAAGTAGCTCGCGTAGTGTAAGGTCTAGCGAGAGAACGTTTTTCATGCTAGAACCTTTAGTCACAGCTGACCAGAATGCTCAGTAATCCTTCATGGTATGTTGATGAAAAACATTTTTACTAAAAGTCAAATAAATACTGGCTTCCATCAAAGTTCAGACATTTGGAAAAGCTACTTGTTGAAGGAAAGTAGTGAGACTTGCTCAATTCGTTTCCTTTGATCTGTTTTTTTATTGCATGCGTTCTTCCACTGTGGCTAAACTTTTCTACAGCAAATTTCCACATGGATAGCGGCATCCGAAACGGATTAGCCTGTCACATGGACCGAAGCCAAAAGACGCCTGTGCTTTAAACTATCACCCCAAGTGGCTTGCGCTGCACCACTTGCAGTTCCACTCACACACCACGTATCCGGTGTAAACCCGAAGGAATAAGACCAGTAGGTGTGTGAGTTAGGCTTTTGTGTCCAGCCGGCCAATGCTGGTTAGCCAATTGGATGGCTAGCAAGAAAATGAAACCCTTATATCTCGGAAAATAAATAGTGAGAGAGACTGCAATGACAAGATCTACACTGACAAGAAAAATATGTAAAATATAATACAAGAAGCATTTCAATATACGAGTACATGTTAGTGCATTCTATAGAGGATAAAGTTGAAAAACAACACTGAAAGTTAGACTACGAAAGGATCAGGCAAACGATTCATCATTCAATACACCAACAAAACTGAAGAGAAGAATGGGTAGAAGACTACAAACACTCAAGTTTCTGAAAAGAGGAGCGGATTGGTTGCCCAACGACCATGGTCTTGGTCTATGCAATCATTAACAAAAATAGAATGGATATGCTGATATGACCTACCTGAGCCTAACGTACCCGTCGTCTCTTTGCCGATGTTGTACTATGAGTACGCCGATGACCTACTAATCCCAAACGGCCAGTGCACTCGCAGTCACACATATCGTAACGCCATATAGTCATGTCACCACGAGCTATTGGACCGAAAATTCCCTTGCGTACCGCGCGCTTTCGTTCTCGGCCGCGCAATAACTGCCCGTTAAACTTGCGGACGCCTGTCCGAATCGTATTCTTCCAGACAATCCGGTTCAACGTTAAGTCTTCCCAACAACGTGAAAGACCTGTCTGTACAGCATCCTGGTATCTCCGCATTTGACCACCAGGATTTCGCCTACCTGATCCCAGTTGTCCATACAACACCTGCTTTGGGATACGGTCATCGTCCACCCGACGGACGTGATCCAACCGACGAAGCTGATTCAACATCAGTAGGGCTTCCATCTCGTTCATGTTCGTTCGCCGCATTACTTCAGTGTTCGGAACCATGTCCGACCACCGAACAGCCACACCCACAAACCCTGAAAGAGTTATCGTACACTCAGTAAGTTAATTCACATTTTTAACAGTAATTCCGTTTTTTCTACTCAACATATGATCAGTTTTGTAAGTTAGGGGTCCTTTACTGCCTACACCCAATTTGTAGTGAAGAGCTTGCATGTTCTGTTGTGTCCGAATCATCTTGGTCCGGTTTTACGTTGTCCACACCTCAAATTTCTAGAATGTAATTTACATTAACAACCCCACACAATAATTCAATCACTCCTTATCTCGCACGTTTATTGGTTAGTCATTGATTGAACACCATTCACAAGTGATCGCAGCTGTCGCAGTCCCATAAACTTTCCAGTCGGCCCCTTTCGAAAAGAAGCACTAGACTCGAGTTTCGCTCTCATTAGAGCTCGTCAGTAGTACATATCCTTGCCACTGCCGAGACTAAAATTCCGGTCACGTTTTCATGAGGCAACCGTACTGACAACCACACCATTTACCTCACACTAGGTACGACCGAATTGTCAACCAAATTCACATTCGCATTTGGGCAATGGTCATTATTGGTTTGTTAGTGAACAAGTTAACAGTAATATTTTTGTGTTAGTATATTTAACCACGCATTTTTCCGAACATATCAAACTAAACTTCAGTCATGTGGTACACTTAGTACATCTGAACCATAAACGGAACGGATATGGGAAAACATATTGTGCGTTGTGCTAATGTTCATTATTAAGTAATTCCTTGGTTAAGCTACAACGAGGTAAAAACCAAAACAGTTATCGGTTTTGCAACGATTCTACCCTCTCGGAGAGCCTTTATCAAGCGATTTAAATCAGAAAATTTACAATGTACAAGCTTCAGATTAGGCAGTCAACAACTGGCACATGTTTGTGTGTTTCACCTGCGGTGGTACACTGTTTCAATTGTGTCGCATTAGCTTTCGTCTGTAAGTGATGTTTTTTGCTTTGTAGCCTTAGTTTTCGTTTGTATCAGTTTGTTTTGTAAGCCGGTTTGTTCTGTGCGCATACCGTCAACTGCGCTGATTACATTTCTAATTTCGGCTATATAACTCGCGATGAATCTACCCAAATTTTCAGACAATATTAACAAGTGGACAAATACACAGTAGTTCACCCTCATGTCATTAGCAATGTAGCCTGATCATTGCAACTTCACACCCGTTCCACGTGGCTGGGTACGGTTGAGTTAACCCATAAACTTGGGAGCATCATATAGACCAGTGGAGGATGTACAATGAGTGCTGGTCATATGTGTTCACGATTCCCAGAACGACGGTCTGACGTTAATTGGCACAACAAGTTACCATGCTGGAGACAAGATGCTCACATGTTATAGGGGATATCAGGAGAGTTATTGACAGAACTGGAATGTTGTAAACCGTAGTCACAACCATCAAATCTCGCAAACTAATTCGTGGTAATAACCTATTTAATGACACATGCAAAATGAACACAACTACGTGATGTGTAACACTACAAACAAGTTTACAAAACAAGTTCTTCACAGTTATCCTGTAACCCCTTCTGCTATTGTTTTTTCCTGATTGGTTGAACTATGTGATTGCAGTGAAACGTGCAGTTTGAGTCGCGTCACTATCGTTACAGGCATCTCATTTGAATTTATTTGTTGAAATGCTTTGTTGGCAGTTACTTCTGCATTAAGCAACAATTAACGTATAGAATTCTGTTCAATGTAGAACTTCCTATTTTATTCACAGAACTGAAAAACAAACAAGCATAGACTCGGAGCCAGAAATTTGTGTTGACTTGTACCAGGCAAAAATCAATTACAATATCATTAGTGATGACAACAAACTGATGAACGTGTCTAAAGCAGAGCTCTCAAGATGACCTTTTAGAGTCTGTGAAGTCATAACAAAATTGATGAAAGCATGGTAACTGTCAAAAAAAACAGAAGGACATTGATGGGAAGATGCGATAAGGTGACATTTTCGGATGATGTTATTTAAGACTTCCGTGATTTAGTACACGAAAACCCAAAATGTTTCACACTTCAAATGAAAATATTTATGAACTTAGCACATCCAGAGTGTCTCAACCAAAAAAAGACTGTCGATGGATAGTTTATTAAATGATCATCACCGCACACTATAGAAAACAACGGTTTAACTGTCTGAATGGAATAATGATAGGGTCACGCTGGCAACAGACAAATAGGAGTCTTGATTACAATGCGACGAGTGGACCGTGATATCATTGGGTGCGAACGAAACGAATAACATGTGTTGTGGTGAAATTTTCGGGGGTCATAATCGTGGCAATGGCATGTGAGGACTGTTTCGTCAAGCAAGATGAGTCAACTGGAACTCTCATATTGTAGCGAGAAGGCGTCTAATAAAGCACAATCTTTATTGTCCAACATGCTAATTATCATGTCACACGCGCGCTTGCGATTTTGAATCACAATTCCAGTCCACAACAAACCCCGGTTTCTGCTCACACGTCGTGTGCACTTCTGCTCGGTTTATGTATGTGATCGGCGCCTTCTATCGAGGGGATTTCCACCTACCATTCTTCGTCCGTTGAACCGATTTCGTTGAGCGATGGCTCGTCCAGTCACTCGTGATGTGCGCACTCTATCCACTGTGGGCTTTGACCGTATTCTACGGCCGTGTCGAGATATTCCTCTGAGTGTTCAAATAAATTTGGTCGTCCATCCTATTTTGCCTGCCATGTCTCGCCCGTTGGTTTGATCCGGTCGAGCGATGACTCATCCGGTCGCCAACGCCGTCCTCCATCCGCTCGCTGTGGGTTTTTGAACGCATCTTCCCCTGCGTTGTGGTATTCCGCCGAGAGTTGGAATACTCGCACCTCCTACCTGACAGTCCACCACAATATGAATTAGAAACTTAAAGAAACATGTCTGTCAAAAATAACGTGGTTTCTGCTCAATCATTTCCTCCAACCGTGTTCTAGTCGGTTGATGTAGGAACAGCCAGACGGCAACGCAGCTTGTGTACTTAACGTGCTTTTTTTGTACTTTTCGCCCTGAAGTACAGTCTATACTTCAGCTGAACAGCATTCAGTGTCTTAAAAACAGACGAGTTTCATTTTAAATTACATTGGTACATTTCACGAGAAAAAGGCTGGTTCTGTGATTATACTGACATCAATTTCGGACAGTTTTGCCTTCTAAACTTATTGACATAGACTCTTTCTGACTCTCTGTGAACCGGCGTTCAATGAAATAGCCCACTAACTACCTAACCTGCTGGTGACATACATTCACACACACGAAAACAGTATTAAGTCAAGAATAAGGATACGGGTGCTGTCTTCTATCATAACCTTACCACAGCAGAGTAAAACATCTGATATTATATGCTAGCATCTCCTTCATTTACAACGGTTACAAACACAGAAAATATATATAATATACGTTTGACAACTAAGGACATACAATGATTAGACGCGCACACAAGTAGGCCGAGTAATATTTTCTCGAATCCATCGCAACCTTGCGGATGTTCTAGCCACTTCTGTGCACACCACGTCACTTTGTAAATTCAGATCATCATAGCCACCCCGAAGGTCAGTGACTACGAGGTTTGTACGAGCTAACTAAGTCAACTTAGCCACTTGTTATCCATTTTGAGACGTGTTCTATTAAGGTGATTATCGATATGCTCTGGTTGTGTAAACGTCAATACAACTGCAGTGTATTGGCATGCAATGTGAGAGATGACAGTTAGACGAATTGCGCTCGTGACTACGCAAACTTTGGACTTCGACTGCGCAACTATGCAATCGCATACGTAGGAGCCAGAGTAGACTTGAATTTGTGTCTGATACTGTTCGCCAGCTGGTCTCCTTCAAGTCTCAAAAACAGAACTATATACCCTATTTTGACCTTTTGAACTGGTCGGGTCATCTTGTTCACCCTGTTGTCAGCTTCATTGGATTTATTGTGGGAGCCATCTGCTATGAACGTGTTTTAGGAGCTCATTTCCTGATTGTCGCATAGGAACGTTGCAACTAATGTACTGGGCTTCATGAACCACGATAACAACTAAACCAACGTTTGCATTTGATGACAGAAAACCTGCGAAGGTGAAAATGTTGCCCACACCGCAGTTACAGTGAAGTTTGCCTAAGCAAAACAGTATTGACAACTATAATAGTGAATAGCAGAACACTTCCTGAATTGATCAAAATAGCCGTTCACTGTTTCCAAATGGATGATGAACGTTTTGCTACGTCTTGCCTGTAAGAGTATTGATTTCCAGTCACGTGATAGCTTGTTTTATCCCTCATGGTTAAGGAGTACCGAAGCTGCAATCAATTGTGAGTGATGTTTAACTCATACTGACCAAAATCTCCCACTACTTATTAGCACTCAAAAGTTTGATAATTTCTTTAGTTTCAACTGAAAGAAAAGTCCTAGTCGTGAAGCCATCGATCGGAATTAGAACATTAGAACATTCTTTAGGTGATCAGATAATCTAAGCATTACTTACAAGTGAATGTGCCAGAACGTTTACATATGATACACCGGTCTTGCCTAATGTGGGATCATTCGTGCGGTTGCCCCATGAATGTTTGACCGGAGTTCAAGTTTTGGCTGTGATAGAAATGTGTGCTACTGTCAAGCTGTAACAAGAGTGAAGCACGAGTTTAATGTTCCTTTTAGAAATGTACTATCTGAATGTCTTGTTGGAATGAGGAAACTGTAATAAGCTTGAACAATACAACTCTATATCTGATCTTTTAAGGACATTCATGTTTAACGATGGGTGGTTTTGTCAACTGACCGTACCATTTCTAAGAATCAAACAGGTGGCAAGCTGTCGGTATGTTTTGAACTGGTAAATGGATGCGCTGGATCATTGAAAACTAGAAACTCTTTTCATACTGAACATGTTGAAGGCAAACTAATATGTGACATAATTTTTGTCTAATAATTCTGTCGCAATCAACTTTGCGATCATATTAAAGTAGGCCATGTCATCGGAAATGCAAAATATATTGTCTTGTTTTGTTAACTTAAACCACAACCATGTCTATCACAACTTGGTAATTACGGAATACTCTGTTTGCTGGTTAGATTTGCTGTTTCTAACAATTCATAGCGTTCTCTTCAGTGACTGTTAGTATTCGTCAGTGGCGTAAAGCTAATCAACAATCACATTTCTTGTTGAATTCTTGAATTGTTCAGTAAACAATGACTTCATTATAATCGATAGCTTGTCACGTCAACCATGCATGCATCTATAGCTATGCTGACGACCGAAACATTTGCTTGGTCAGTAACTTATCTTGTCCACTGATACTTGTGATTAACCTCGACACAAAGTGTCTCATATCACATGCTTTTAAATTTCACTCAAAGCTGCTGTGATCAATCTCACGGACGATTGACACAAACAAGTGCTTTTAGAGGAAATACTGTACTTCAAATGGAATAGTATTGTTTGAAAAATGGGCGAATCATCTTTCAAAGAGTTGCCACTATTTTACACTACAAGCGAATTGGTGGGCATTGGGTTTGTGGACTGTTTGCATTTGAGAGTAAGACAGAAACTATAGCATATACCAGAACGCATGTGAAATCCGCGCATAATATATAGAGCCAAATGATGAGAGGTTACACATTCGCTACATTTGAACTACATTGTTAGACGCCAGTGAACAGAAAAACGAAACAGATCCTTTTTTTCCACACTCTTCAAACTAAGGACATCACTATCTACTGATAGCACAGAAGGGCTACATAAGAAAAATCTGGACTTTAAATTTGCTTCCTTGGCAAAGGATGGACGATGATTACCCTGCTGTTATCAATGGTTTTGGAAACGTCAGTAACACCAACAATCTGTTTCGTTCACCACCTGCCCGTAAAACTGAGAACATTCTCAGCAACAACAATTCAGTTTCCACATAATATACACTTCCGACCCGTGATGACTGAATGGAATCACCTGTCCTTTCTATTTTGGTTCACGAATAAGTGTTAACAACGTTTCACTTGGGAGGTATCAAATATCGTTTGCTTTGCTAGTGGTTTGATATTCGAGTGAATTGATAATAGTGCTTGTATACTGTTGACCTGCTACATAAACTTGACGAGAGTCAGAAAGGCCTTCTCGTGCTTAGAAGATAAATCGAAAGCTTTCCAAAGCAGTGTCACAACGTAGTTCACCCGATAACTAATGCAAACACTTAGCAGTTTTTTGAATAAGAGGGTTAAAGGCTCACGTGTTATATGACTAGATTGTTCGGATGATTTTCATCTTGACCATGAACTGCAGGCATATCAAGGTGTAGTTTTGATCAGAAGCCCTTGTGATCGAATATACTGCCTGTCTTTTAGTTCTGACGTAAGCAAGAGTGACAGAGCTTGATTCAGATCAGGACATCGAATTACCAGGTGAAAGAAACCAGCCATTCGAAAGAACAAGTATCATCCTCAAAATCGCTAGAGCACCAGACGAGTAGTCGAACTACGATTGATACAAGAACTGTGGTTCATGATGGAACATTCTGTTACTGTTATTTTGCAGTGGTAAATATAGCATTAAGTTATAACTCGTATAAATTACGAACTCATTAGCCCCCAGCAATCTCATTGTTGATGTGCTGAAACCGACTTTTGGGTTGATCGTTCGTTTATGTGTAGTTCACACCAGTCCTAGAACAATACGATCCTCCATCAGCTTTTACACGCCTCGGATTTCGCCATTGTAAGATTGAAGTTACCGGCACCGACGTAGCTTCGACTGACTCGTTCTTTTGAGTGCTGAGTTACCAAATCTAGAAAACCAGAACAATAATCTGGGCGGCAGTGAGCAATCTCAATTTGCTGAAGAAAAACTACCTCTCCAAAGAGGGACAACAGCATTTATAATTGCTGCTGCTCGGAGAGCTTTCTTGCAGCTTGATTGGCCAATTCGTTGCTGCGTTCCACGATCTTGCATCGAGCAATTCAGTCTTTCGAATTTGATACGCATTCAACAGCAGCTGATCACGGTTTTCGATTGGTTGACGCCGATCAACCACAATTTTGTTTACAACAGCTTGTACAGGAACTCTAATTGACTGAAACTTCTACAAACAGGAAACCGCTCCAGTCCAATTTCATTACAATTTATTGTTTCAAATTTTGACAATTATGGAGATCTAAAGAAAACTTACATGTTCGTTCGAAAATAACCATTGAAAACATGAGAACAACAGAGTTGCGAACCTGACTCGTTTTCGGTGTGTTGCTTACCTGACTCAATACAACACAATAAGTAGAAAAACAGAAGTCAGGGCATGAAAATTGGACAATAGAAAATGCGGGCTGTGCGTATGCTGACAGTTACACAATCTAGATGAAATCCAATTGCGAAAACCTGGGCTTCGGCTAGATTTGAACCGGCTTATCTAGAATGCTTTGCCAAGGGCTCGGAAATGTCACATTTGAACTCAGTTGCCTGCTCAGTTCCGCTGGTAGAGCGCTTTCCTTGTGTGCGCATGGTGTTTCCATCGCCGGTTCCAATACGGCATAAATCAAGATTTTTGCAATTGGGTATCAGGTAGATAATGAAATCTGTTACAATACTTAGAAATAACACAGGTGCACAACCATTGTTCCAACTGTGAGTATGATTGTTTGTTTGTCAGACGAGATTATGTCTGCATGAACTTCTTGAGAACTTTTATGCATGCTGATCAGTTTGCTCGTGGTGAACATCATCTATTGGAAAGTTGCCGAATGTTGACCGTTGCCGAAGATGTCAACATCCTGCTGTCTACCCTCAGAGGAAGTTCGTATCGACACTCAACCCAACCTGGCCCATAATCAACTAAATTCATAGTTTGGAATAGTAATTGCGTAACGGCTAACAAGCCAAACAGTCCTCAGTCTTCAGTGGCTTGTTTTCTTACTCCCTCCGTTTAATGTTTGCATGTTTATTTTGTCATAACTAACTTGGCGGTCAAATATAGAAAACAAGTCTTGTTCGCTACTCTATTGGTCTCATCTAGTCTCACTTGGTTCTGTCATACTTCGGTTCGCTGTTCACATAATCATCAATGCCATTCCAGTTAGTGGCCCGTTCGAATTTATGCACAATTACTCATCACAGTCAGTTCGTGAACTTGGACATTCAGGATGGTTCTGTAAAAAGCGGTTTACGTAACACTAATTGTTTGTTCTGAACTCATCTGTTGACTGTCCAGTGGCTAGTTTTCTTTGAAAAGCGATGCTGATTGTCATCATTATCTACACTGTCCTTTGATCAGTTCGTTGTTATTTTCACGTAATTTAAGGCTGTCGCACCGATTATCCTTCCTTTGTTAAAAACATTGATATATTGAAAGATTAAAGTACACATGTTCGGAGCACTTTGTTGATTTGATTTTGTTTGTGCGAGTGCTAGTTACGGGAAGTCTAACAGTCCAAGTACTGCACATTAAGTCATTGACAATCCATGACAGTCTGCATGCAATTTCTCCATCATCCAGTAGACTGTGTCAAGTGTCCCCTTTTTGCAGATTGAGTGTATTCACATCTTGTATCTGAGAGTGTGTAACCGGTGTAGTTTGAGTAAATCTGATGATGCTCATTGTTCGTATGCCACTACCTAAAATGTTTCACATACACACACATGTGTACAGTACTCCAATCTGTGCATATTCCAGGTATGAATGGGTCGATTTTTTCTCCGATTTAACCGTTAATCAACGGCTCGTGACTAACGTAGCAGATAGATTCTCATGATCATTTCTACGCATTACGCGAATGGAAGGAATACACCAAAGCGAACGAATTCCAATCTACAGCTGTCTACGTATGAGAAACTGTTAAATAGAGATTTCTGATTGTAAACCGGTGTATTTATTCTACTAAACTATACAAAACTAATAATCGTCTCTTATTGAAATTTTTGTGCATACCATTTTACTTGCTGTATGATGCAAAATAACCAACTTTTTATTCTAGCATACAACATTTTTGATTCTTTCAATGCTATGTATAAACACAGTGCATTCAAATTTTTTCATCTGTTTCGGATACAGAATACGATTGTAGAAATCTTAGAACTGTTAATAGCAATAACGAAGACTCCAATAAGATGGTCATAAGCGGATACCATGCTGCTATGCAACAGATTCTGTTTTGTCCATTCTGATCACTGCAAAATATATGGAATGAAGTTTATGTTTAGTTAAAGAACTTGACGAACGTATGACGTCGATGTCTGTTCGATGCATGACAGGTATCGTTCATGATTGCATACTTTAAGTAAACATGCCTGAGCCGAGAGTGGAACCGGTAACTTTCGTGAAAGCTGAGACTCTTATCCAATAAAATCCAGGTCCAACCATCATCATCTGAAACAATAGTGTTTATACAATGTATATCACCTGAACATACTCTATTATAAATAAGTGTTCCTCAGTAGGTTTGTACTGTTACAAAGGCTGCTATATCTATGAAATGGTATATGAATTGTTATGATTTAATACATTTACTACTTTGTGTCTTAATAGATTAAAATCAAATCCATAGTGATGGTTGTATTTTGATTCCCACGCAACAAAACTTTAACTTCCATAGCGTTGGTCATGCGTTTGTGTGAGTATTGGTTAGAGAAGAGTTTTCATTACTGGAGCCTCAAGGACGTTTTATATTGATAGTTCTAGTTATCCAATAGACCACGGTTATTGACTTTCATTCAATTATGTCGTATTGGTTGACTGAAACCTTGCAAAGACGACCAGAAGTGTCTTCTTTAGTTGCATCCGCTAATTTTTCACTATAACATATTACTTGACTGTAACAGTGATAGCCTTTCGTATCACGGCTGTGAACCAAGTTTGATTAGACCAAAGATCCTGAGAGTTTTAGGACCGTAACCCTCTTCTCGGTTGTCTAATTCTTAGTCATCTTCACAGAATACACTTTTTCATTAAATACTTAAATACTATGACCAAAAATACTAATTTTATTGGGAAGATTTCATGCATTTTACCTTTCTTGTCTTATCGTTTCGACCGTGAGCATAGTTTTTGTAGTGAATATGCATTCAAGTGAGCTTGGGAGAACGAATGTTTTAGAAAAAAGAAAGAATATTCGTGCATTTTTAATGTGGCTAATAAACCTTGGGGTGTTCACAGAGGTGATTATGATCATCAGCTTGTTTTTCAAGTGTAAATGAGAACGAGTTTTGCTGTGTTGGAGCCGTTGACTTTACACAGGTATTTGTTGGTCTAAATGACTGCAAGACTGATTACTTTGCCAAAAGGGGATGAATGATTTGTCATGAATAAGAGTCATAGTTTGAATTTCCATTTTCCATATACCATCACTCAGTGGTACAGTAGACTGCTCTTGCCAAGAAATTCCCCCCAGGAACATCAATAAAGAAGTTTTGCACTCAATTCAAATATCTTAAAATCATAACTGGAAATCGATCATTCTAGTGTTTATGAACAATCTCGGTTTGAATCTTCACGACATTACTAGTAAGTTTTCCAGTTCAAATGCAGCCTTTTTCTACTCCTTCAGGCACTGGAAAACATCACTCCAAACTGTTCGACATCGGTGTTTCGAAACTACGACATTCATTTGAGACGGAAAATCTTTCACCCGCCATCGTATTTTCCTTATAATAAAATGTTCAGATCAGCTATTTTGACCAAAAATATCAATGAAGCAACAAAACTTGTACCTTCAAGTTCCGTCATGAAAATTTCCAGCCATCATGGGGTCTCATTCCTAAATGAAATTTCAAGCTGATTTATCTGTTAAGTGACTGGATGAAGCATTCTTCCTTCCACTGTTAAGCTTATTTCTTTATGCAATGTTGGTATATATAGTTCTCACTCTTATAGACTGAACATCACACACAAGTGAGCACATCTGTCGCAGTTCCATACACTTCCCAGTTGGCACTTTTCGAAAAGAAGTGCCAAACTCGAGTTTCGCTCTCATCAGGTCTCGTCAGTAATACATATCCTTGCCACTGCCGGGACTGTATCTCCGGTCACGCTTTCATGAGACAACCGTGTTGAGCACTGCACCACTGACCTCAAATTAGACACGACCGAATTATCATATGTGAACGCTCAACCACATTCACTTGTGAGTAGTGCTCTGATTGCCCGATCGCCTCGAGAGGAGACACAGTAACTGTCCTGTTAACTCCAGTTACAATCAATTGCCGGACCACTTACATAGGCAGAACGTCATCGGGTCAACGAACACATTCCAGTTTGGGTTCGCAAAACACTCATGGATACAACAATACCGGGATCAAGTCAGAATGTAACAAGTCACAGGGAACAAGCATCATCGATCGCCCGACACCTGTTGACTTGTCGACCCCAACTGAACCTGGAGAAGGCGTTTCGGATACGTTACGCAACAAAAAATCGAAGGCTTCTCCGGTTTGCGGAGGCGGTAGCAATTAGCAAATGGAAGCCACCCCTCTGTGTACAGAAAGACTTGTTCGTCAGTACCAAATTGCCCTGGTAATTGATGTGTATGGATGTGCGTGAGTATGCGTGTGTTGGTGTGGTTGTTGATTTTGTTGTTTAGCTTCACAATGACCATTGAACTTTGCTATATAAACACACAGACTGCAGTATGTACCTGATGAGATGCAGCGAAATGTGCTCGAGAGATACATTGTGCAAAAAACTGTTTCTGACTTCTCTGTTCAAATTTGTTAGGGGAAAAGGTTGCTTTGCATCCATATAATACCTCAAGTTGTCACTCTGCACTGTGTGTCATATGTGATGCATAATGTGACAACTGCTATTCTAGTTTATGCAACATTGATGACATCAGTATGACGTACCAATTTTGACGTAGCCAGTTGAAGTGGTCACGGGCATTGTGTAGTTAACTGCTGTTCAAATAGAACGGAAAAGCTGATAACACGGTTGCTACCTACACCTTTAAATCCCGAACTGATAACAAGCCTGCTATCTGACGCATCGGAGAAGGCTATATCAGAAATAAGCACACGAAAGGAAAGCACTTGATCGACGGTGCCAAGTCCAACACAATATAGTGGGATGTTGATGTGTTTTGATTCTGCTGATTGGTTATTTTGTCGGTATATATATATATATATATATATATATATATACTGTTGGATGCTAGATATCTCCAACTGGATGGCAATATTACGCTACATCTTACTAGTGCAGTGTGGAGGAGCGATCGTGCTATACTACTCGCCCCACTGCTACTCAGTAGTGGGGCCGAAGCATAGATTGTGACGTCGAAGTAATCGCAGGAAATATACACGAAGAAACATCGGAGTGCAGCGTCGTATAAAGTGGTTCTTGGTACGTAAAAGAACTAAGCATTGGCGTCTGTGACAACCGTGACGGTCAGGCCCAGTACCGTAAACAGATGAGTGTTTTTGTTCGTTGTCATGTTTAAACGCATAATCCACGCGTGGCTTTCCTGAACAAATAACCCTTGTGCCATCCACATTCTTGGCTCACAACACTAGTAACGAAGGAAAAGTCACTAGCACAAGTGTAGCTGAATCTGTATGCTCCTACTGAAAACAGATGAGGATGAAAGAACGCGTACTGTTTGATTTGCTCATGATAGTGATAGTCAGGAACAGACAAGACAACGTCCAACTATCCATTTAGTGAACTCATTAACCCAGGCCTGACACTAAGCAGTTGTTAGGGAAAATGTACGAAGCAACTCCAGCAAATTAGAATCGGAAAGCAGGAGCTTGTTTTAGTTAACCGGGATCAGTGATCTGGAATATAAATTTTTAAAAATGCGTCAGGGCTAAAGTTCTTTATTACAATTTCCGGAGGAGTTTTCAGGTACATACGAATCACTTGTCGCCAGCTTTGTCCAGGTTCCACCTACAAAACTGTAAAATCATGACTAAAAAATATAGATAACCCTGAGCCTGATAGGAAAAATTATAGAACTTTCCACTCCAAAATGCTTCCCAGTAGGTTCGCCCACCTACTCCAAACACACCTGAGAACGACCGTACTAGCCTGTTGTCCTCACGTTAAAAAAGG
>JTDE01004545.1:32237-45174 GCA_014338405.1 Paragonimus skrjabini miyazakii | reverse complement strand
AGAGAGAATTCCGGCGCGTTATATAAACGTAGCCAGTTTGAATCTCGTTCCATCGATCCATGTCCGATGAACCCAAACAAAGACGAAACTGATCAACGTGGAATATTGATCTGAGCGAAAGCATCATATTGGTTGTTGTCAGTGCAAACTGGCGAAACTGCGGAGGATCGTAAACACCCAGACCAACGGATCGCTAGCTAATCACGCATAAATGGATCGACTGGTCTTCCAATTTTTAAATACGTAACCAAGCATTCGAGGTAGTGGCGAGTACAGTCATATTAACCAAGTCAAAAATTAGCTACCGAGCTAACAACGATACTGAATATAGAATACCAATTTTCCATCGTTGTATCTCTGGCAAGACAATAATATCATATCTAAATCGTGTATTAAAAAAACCAGGGTATATAAACTGATAACCTAATGTTTACTTGACATGCAAAGCTGGTAAGGTAAAGGACACAACAGAAGTATGTAGAAAAAATTGACCGCAAAAACCCTTTAAAGATTTGTAAGTTTGATATACAATATGTGACTAAACCTAAAGAGACAATCTACAAAGACCTGGCAAAGCTTCTGTTTGACCGCATCATAACCGACAGTCTGTGCAGCCTACGTGTGATTCAGCTATATGAGGAGGATGGTATGGTCAGAGTACGGCAAACCGTTGTTTAGCTCGGCAATGCTCTCTCTAACGGTAATCCGTGATATAATCAATCAGAACAGATAAGCGGAACACAAGCTGCATTTGGAAAATAACCCGACAATGCGAAGACTAGATGAAACGATAAAAAATAGGTAAAATGAAACAATTTACAGTTCCGTAAGATCAATGTCTTGGGATCGAAATTTATTCAGATCGCAGATTACATCTGCGTCGGCAAAACAAGTCCAGAACGTTAGGCATCTGTTTCCAAATAGACTTTGTACTTCTCCGGTGTCATCAGCTTTGCCAGTTCAGACATATTAGAAAGTTTCATTTTGAACAGCCAACCTATACAGAAGAGAGGATAAAACAAATCACAGACGAACAGCTGATGTTGCGTGCACAGAATGAAATCGGAAATTGGTTCCACAAGTTAACAGTGATCACAGTAACGTGTTGATCACTTCGAACAATTCAAAACTACTTAGCAATAATATCAACAAAGGGAGCTGAACATTAACTACTCGCTGGATCACAGTGTGGATAATGTTCTAGACGAACTAAAATTGTTTGAATCTGTGGTAGACTTGAAAATAAACATTAAACTAGCTCAATCGTGACTATGAACATATGAAGTGGTGTATCCTTAAAACAGATAAGAGACAAGTCAATACGGTGATGTTGCACAGCACCGCACACCAAATTTGTTTGGTACAGTCTTGTACAAGGCATATAATGATGTCTACTTAGAAAAACTCAACAAGTAGGTGAATGAAATAACATGCACACATACAGGAAAACACTCAAGTTGTTCATAAGATAATAATGTGGCAAACAAGCTCGTTGATTTGTTGTTTCGGTGATTCGTTGTTAGATCGACGACAACAGAAGTAATTGCAAATAATCGTACATTCTGATGTGGATAAATCTAAAACCGCTCATAGGTAATGGTAGTTATTGATTAGAGTTAACAGATCACACACTGTGTCACCGTCTGAGACAATCCAGCAAAGTGAGTGTCACCCACTAACAAAAATGGATGAACGTTTACAATTTGTGCCAATTCGATCGTGCTTAATGTGAAGATGGTAGCGTAGTGGCCAACGTGTGAACTAGAGTTGAAACCCCACTCAACGCAGAGTATAACGGTACGGTTATGTAACACAGTTCCGTTCATCCTCAAACGAAACAAAGGCCTCGCGTCAGGAGGCCAGTCGACGCACCCAAATAGGCAATAAGTATCTTTGTTGAGTTGATACGTGTAGTATGATTTCATAACGGTACGGATTAGAGTTTGGCCAGAGTTATGAATCCTTATGGATAATATTGTCCTATTAAGGAAAATAACCGTCACCAACGGCGACGCGAGTGGATTCAAAATACGACTGTGATAAAACAGAAAGTCCTCAAAGTTTTAACGTATGCCAATGTATTCGAAAACGGTGGACAAATGAAGTACTAGTTTATCTGACCAGTTCGGAAACAATAAGCAATAAATTTGACAATAACACTAGGCGAAAGTGGTTGAGCGTTCACATATGATAATTCGGTCGTGCCTAACGTGAGGTCAATGGCGCAGTGGTAAAACACGGTTGCCTCATGAACAGCGTGGCCGGAGTTCTAGTCCCGGCAGTAGCGAGGATATGCACTACTGACGAGCTCTAAGGAGAGCGAAACTCGAGTCTAGTACTTCTTTTCGAAAGGGGCCGACTGAAAATTCTATGAGGATGCGACAGCCGCGATCATTTGTGGGTGACGTTCTAATTGAAATAACACTGAGCTTTGAGCAAATATGCCACATTTAAAAAACCTCGGATCATCTTCGTCATAAGAAATTCATGAGTAACACCACCTTCAAGTTCGTATGAAAAAAACATCGGGCATGATACCTAGATTAATGCGAGCTACCATACAAACAAGTACGATAATGTAGCTTGATAAGGTTGGGAGACAAAGGTGTCAAATACCAACCTGATTGTAGAAACGCTGAAACATGGGTTGGACTATGTTCGAGTTTGCGTGATAACAAGCTATACGGCAGTATCAGTTTAGTTTATTTCAATATAATAAAACAGCGTTCCAATATTAACGAGGCAAGCATCCCAGGCGGTATAAAAACGGATTAGTTACACCACATTAAAAACTTTGCATCTCCAGTGTTAAAACACCATGAAATCCGGAAATAACAATTGATAAACGAGATCGAAAGTACAATGATAACATTTACAAGGGAACGTCAAAGACAATAAGATTACAAACGTGTAACTGAGTACGACATTCTGCCCTGCATGAAAACGTTTCTAATAAACCGTATGAGTAGTCGCATGATTCCTAACCTAACAAGCCAGTGATGTATGAGTGTTTGATATGCCACAGAACATCAAACAGGGGTGCATAAAACACGATTTAACAGTACAATCTGGCACAACATAAACAGTTGTACCATCTTCGTGTCCATGTCAACAATGAGACTGATGAGTGTAGATGTTCATATCAGCAGATGTGCATTGTCGAAAAAAAACTGGACAGAGGAAATTGGCACTCGTTAGCCGATTCAAACCTCGCGCGAAAAGAGCAGGGAGCTAATACTAAACTCGCTTTGCGTTCACGTTTACCAGATGAGTAGTCACCAGAATTAAGTGAATAAATTAATCTGTTCTTGGTATTGTTGCTAACTTTGCGGTAATAATCGACTGCATGATCTTTGCTGAACGCCGCAAATTCGACCAATCACAGCTCAGTCGGACCCGCATATTGCACCGAGGTTGACAAGCTGACTCCCAAAGATCATGGTTCGGTGATCGAATGGAATATGGAGGACGAAATGATAGACTACTATTTGGCTACAGGAGCTGTAAAAAGTGCAGGGAGAACGACTTAGCAATGGTATGGATATTCCCATAATGCAGGATGATGGTGAGTCAGTTTATGCAAGAGCCACTGTCTGGTCATTTGGAGGAAGTTGGCCAGTTCTCTGAATTACACCATAAGCAATGCGACCTGCATGGACTTATTGCAAGACTGTGCTATTTATACTGTTCGTCCAGAATGATAAAATATCTCAACATGGCAATGCTACAACCCGTCTATACAGTTTTGGGCGGGAGTTTAGTGGTCCTACAGTAACGACATTGCCCTTTTCGGGGCAAATTCACGATGAGTATCTCGTTCACCTTCGTCCAACTGTGCGTGGTATTTAGGATATGCCAAGTCAGACGGAAAGGTGACGTATACGGCGGGGTCGCGTGGAAATCGATTAATCGAGGATTGAGTGGTATTCACCAATGAGTAGCTAAACGACCAAGAGTGAATGCACATACGTTAGATCTGAGCCAGCCAGTTGACGCCAACTAGCACTGCTCATCTGTTTTATCTTCAAGTGTAAACATGTAAGGATGGTAAAGTAGGCTGAGCACTGAAAACCGCCAGCCCATATTTCTGTCCAACAGTGTACTTTCAAGTCAACTGATTATCTGTTGTAAACAAATTCAGCTACAAAAAAACCCAAAACATCAGCGAATTCAGTGAGGAACATGGTAATAAATCAGAGTCAAATGAAACAGGATTAACAACAATTAAGTGACCATTATTCACAACTGATAGTAGTGCTTACATTTTCATAGGCTTTTCAGTCAGATCCTCTCAAAAAGTACTATAATTGAGTTTCGTTTTTGTCAGAGCTCGAATGTAGACCCGGTCACCGGAGTACATCACCGAAGAGACATGCATGAAATTGAAAGTATGTTGGTGTTCAGTTAACCTTGCTGATCAAGAAATGCACGCAGGATGATTAAGATGCGAATGCTGAAGCAGATGCTATACGGGCAGCTCAAAAAAGATAGGAGAAACCCTGATTGCCGCAAGCTGTTATACCAGGGTTTTCAGTAAGGCTTTCACATTGCACTACAAACCTTAGATCATGAAAAGACTGTCCTGAACCGCACCGTCCGGTGGAGTACAACCTGAAAGGATGTTAGAGAGCTCAGTGGGCGACAGCTCCCCGGCTATTAATTCAAGAGCACGACACAAAAAGAAACTACCGGCACTGTAGGCCATAGTGGCATGACCGTGCGGTGCTGCAAAGGGTGCGGAGATGAGTGTGCCAGCCGACTCGGACAGGTAATATATCAACACACCCACAGCGAACCGTGCAAGGAGAGACTGCGAGTAAATTGAGTGCAGGTAAGTCAACTCGATAATGCACTGTACATTTGTATGAACTGACGGCTACTTGTTTGGTATACTACCCATTCTCCCCTCGGAAACGTGGTTAATGGTGGCTCGCAAGATTTCTTCCTCTCAATTTTGTTGACATATTGTGGTCTGAAGGTTTTGTTCAGTTTCTAAACGAAACTTAAAACTGTCTGTATTCGTTCTTCTACGTAAAACGCATTCCCATGTTCAAACACTTCTCGCCGTACACGCCCGATATTTGATTGTCATTGCAGTTCGGAGCGCAAAACCTATCTTTTTCGTTCCTGAAGGACAGGAATTTCATTTTCACTACAACCCACTTTCTGACAAATCAACGTTGGCTGGCTGTGCCATAAAAGTCTGTACTCACATCTCGCAGTGGTATTCCTTCTGGTTCACAACGGACATGAGACGTGTGTGTAACCATGAGTGGAGCAACAGATGCCACTTGTGACGATGTATGTCCAGAGACATTATTTAGCTCCCGCCGTTGTAAAGGGCTAACCGGAATGCGGTTGCCACCAACAAAGTAAAAGTGTGTACACACATGTTTGTACCACGTGGGCAACTACGTATAAATGAAGGAATATTAACATAAGTAAGAATAATAGTGCACATCGAGTAACTGTATGACCAAATACTACCATTTTAGTGTCATCGCTTGTTCAATTTTTCGTCTTTTCTAAATATACTGAGACACTTATTCGACACACACTTTGCCTTCTTCAACCGTGCATTCGAAGCAGGTTTCACATACGGATGTATGGTATTTGCTCACAATTGTAACCCGTGCCACTAGTTTGTCCATGCCCTAAAAATCCAGGCATCTTTAGGCAAAAACCAATCCTGAAGTTGATGTGTTAAAAAATCTAAGTCGCATTCTTCGGCTTTCTGCGTAATAAGCACTGTTACTGTAACCCAGGTCAGCAGAATGGATAAACAAGTATGTTAGAAAACATCATGATCAATCTCCGTGGCCCGGGCAATCTACTAGTAGCCAAGAAGGGCCGACATGTAAATAAAAACGATTGAAAATTGAACAACAGCCCTCATAAGCCAATTGTTAGGTGAACGAAATTTGTCGTGTGGTCATCGCTCTTCTGATTTTGAAGTGAAATTGTTCTACTGAGCGGCTGAGCCTGATTGTTTACGCTAATTCATTCACCTGACGGTTGAGTAATAGAACAAAATCTTCATCCCGAGAGGTTAGATGTCGACCCCAGTGCTACCGATGCTCACAAAGAATAGAACTACCATTCACTAACTTTTTCTCATCCACTAACAAATATAACCCCAAAAAATTGATCACCTTGGTCGACTAATCTTGTCATCGGTCTACGAATATACCTTTGAATGTGGTAGCTATGACGAAGTCATCTCTATGCTATCAGATCTTTATATGAAGTCAAAGAACAGAATATTCGCTTACCACCTGTTACCAACTTGTAGGCAGGGTGAGCAAACATTGGATCGGTTTGCTCAAAAAGAGAAACCCTTTGTGAAAGACTGCAATATTAAAACTACTACAGTTTAGAAGAAGCGGGATGATGCTACTGTTAGTGGTCTACTGTCTAACTAAACTATTGGCACGGAAAACGTTGAAATTTCACTCTTTTTGCTCGGGCCAGATCACTTGAACTGGCCGGGAAGCAGCCTCTGTTATACCAGTCTGCTCCGATTAACTCCTATACAGCTAAGACCAAAGGTACACAGTTCAGCCGATCTTGTCAGAAAGCTTGATGTGGCGGCCTCCATTTCGTCTATTAGCGGATGATTTTACTGTGGGCATGACAAACATTACTCGAAATGTCCCACTCCAGCCGCAGCATGTTAAGGATATGGAAAGACGGAGTAAATTCAGACGGTGTGTCTGACACCTCGAAACGGACAGATCGTTCCTCTGTCGCTCATCGAACCCTCTCGACTATCATGTCAACAGATGCTCCTGACTGTCTTTCTAATGCTATAATTGATCACGAAACCAACGAACTCTACGTCCAAGCTTTGACAGACAATGTCAATTATGACATTTATGTCATCCTCTGTGAAGCTACGACAATATGCGGAAATTTATAAATCCCACCTTAAGATTCCCATGGTCTCTACTGCCCTATCAGGTGTCATTAAATTCGATGAGTTAATCGAACGCGGAGTCGCCTACGACACATGTAGTATGACAGATCGCAAGAGTGTTTATTATCAAATCGAATGAGTGGAACTATTCGATTACTGGTTATGATGAATATCTCTCCAGAAAAATCCGCATATTTGTGTATAATGTATTTTCTCTACCCAATGAGGCTCTAAAAGACGGAATGCCTGAAGCCGCTGTCTTCACTATTCAGTATAATACCTCGTTGGTCGCAAACACAGACGTCTTCGATGTTGCGATTGCACCCACTTTAAACCACAACGGTCAACTGGTAACTTTGTTTCCGCGTAGTTCGTCACCAACTGAACGGAATCATTCCACTATTGAAAAAGAGACGTACGTTACTGTGGAACCCTGTCCTACAACCATTTCGAACTTATCGCAGACCAACGTTCTGTCGCTTCTATCCATTGCAATCGACATAGACGGAACGCCGAGAATAACCAAACTGAACGTAGGAAGTTGGGACTGTCATCGTTCAAGTCCAACGTTGTGTACCGAGTTGACAGAGAAGATAACTTTGTGGCCCTGGTGTTTCTCTATTAATGCACTTTGTGTACCCCAGAAACCGCTGTTCCCTTTATTAGTGCAGTGAACTGGAACCTCATTTTCACTCCGAAGCTCAAGGCAGACGCTTAAAAGTCACTCAACTGTTCAAAAGACTTTCAATGGATTCTGACGGTCCTCTCTCATCAGTAACCCACAGCTGTTACTCTCAACAAAAATCGATGAATATTTTCGATTTCCTTTTGTCCTCGCATGTTCCGACCAGACTAGTGACGCCGTCAAGCGATTGTGTCAGTTGTTTCCCATGCTCGATGCTCTAACATATATTCACTGTGACCGTGCATCATGGTTCATATGGACCGGGGTTAATAGTTTCTTCCCAAAAGTGCGTTTTTGACAGGAATAACGACGTAGTATCGCTCCTGGGGTAACGGTCGGGTACAACATTTGAACAGACCGTTTCGGAAAGCCGTGTCGCTTACCTTAAAATCCTGCAACTTGTCATTCAGTCAACGGAAATATGTTCATCTTGATGCACTTGATGCGGCCTTGTGGTTTTTGAACCTATCAGCAGCTATACCAGACAATGCATGGTGCACTGGACGCTCTATTGGCATAGGGATTGCGTGGCTTAACGAGTGGAGACTGCATTTTCATTGCCTCTGTCAACCGCCACGAACTTTCACATATCCCACATAAACGCCCAAGAACTGTCGCGTTGCTCACACTATCAATGTGATATAGGCTAACTGGCGGTCAAACGCCAAGAATATACACGCGTCCTCCACACGAATGAGTTAGATTTTTGATCCATATGGCAAAAGTAAGCGTACATAAGCATTATAAACCTTGTATTTAATCGGCAAACGGACTCCTGATGACACCACAAGTACGCCATATTATTTTGTCAACCTCGTGGATACCCACTCAACAATACTACAAGCTGATAATATGATATTGCCCAGAAGAGTGACAAGATCGACAGTCCTAAGCAGCCTGGCTGGAATAACAAAGATTAGGTCCAGGCAAACCCAAACTTGTGGCTTCATTTAGGAGTGGATGAAAGAATTAATCACTTAACCAGCTCAACACGACTTGCATGTTCTCCATATAAGTAAGGCAGTGTTGTCCACCTACTCAATACTAGTCAGCTTATTGACCGGCAGAAATTCTAGTCCCAAACCTCCGAGTGTTTCTTTTAGAGCACCGTTCGTCACGTAGTAGGGGATGAAGGTGGAGTTCGGATGTCGCTGATGAACACCACTTGAAATAGAGAACTTTCGGGATATCCGATCACAAATGAGTATTATGTACTCAGAGCAAGCATACAACGACTTAAACAAAATGACATACTTCACTAGGACTCCTTTGCGAGGGAGACAACCCCAGAAAACATGTCGTACAACCGGATCAAAAACAGCCAATGGGTCCGGAAATTACGCGACCGTTGACAAGGAGAAGTGCCGATGCCACAACGTCTGCGAAAAAATGAAAATATGGTGGACACACCAGCGACTATGTCGGAAACTTGTTTCCCTTTTCTTATTTAGTTATCTGTTTCAGCAGCCACTGTATTGTGATACCCGTTAACATCTTGGATGTGATAGAGACAAAACTAACAGTTATGTGGTTGCCATATGACGTTCTGACACCAGTTTTTGAAATCGGAATCACGGAACACTTCCCTAATACTTTATATGGAACGGAACACTTTAGTCAGTTCAGATAACAACCTCTCATCACCATCTTTGAAGGAATCTGGAGGAAAAAGGTTCGAATCTGAAGCTTTATTACGCTTCAATAGTTTAGACAGCATAGCCAGTGCCCAAAACAAGATTGTTGGAAATGCCATAGCTAATTACACAATCATTATCGTTCACAGCTGTACGAGCTGTATCAAGCCAGCTGCGCCATTTCTCAAAAACCCAAGCTCATCTGTGAAGTCGTCGAGGAAGATTGCAGATTAGTGAGCCCTGCTTTTCACACAGTTTCATTAATACCTTGTCGACGGCCAGTGCAAACACGAAACTGAGAAAACAGCTCCAGTCTATTCCCCGATTTGAAAAATGCCTTTTCCATATGTGACTCGCTTAGCTAAGCGAGCTTCATGGTCCTTACTGAGAGTCTTCGTAGACTACCGTTTTAGCTCACGGTGATTCTTATCATATTCCGATTTAAAGGGATCAGTCGACGTTTGATCACAAGTTCTGCTGAGTCAGCAGAAATGCAGTTCTACAGCATCTACGATGCTCTCTTAGGACAGATCGCTTCGTAAGAGGTTTGCATAGTTGTTAAAATGTCTTTTCAGTGCTCATTTGGATCACTCCATTGTTGTGACCCGAGCAGTTTAATCGTCAGTTCTATCTGATAGACGTTTCGTCTAGCCTCGTTGCTTAAGTTCTAACTGATGACTTCATGTTTGCAAACGGATGATCTCTGGGAAAACGTTGAAACAAAATGTAATATAATTTGTGTCTATACAAACTGACAGTATCGCCTTAATAATACTTGCTCTGGCACACGTTACTTGATCGTTTAGCCCACCTGGCTCTGTTGTAAAGTGAATGAAGCCTCCATTGCGTCAACTGTGTTTTCTTTCTTTCACGATCATCGGATGGGATAAATGTACTCGATCATAGACAACAATTTACTCACTTTATAACGATAGGGCGGCTTCTATGACCAGATCGATTCGACGTGGACCCATGTACGGCCAATTCTGTAAAACTGGGAATACTGTTTGAAAAATTTTTCCCTTTTCTCGGTTCTCCTGGAACCGAAAAGCCATCAGACTGATTACTTAGTTCAGTCACATTTTTACCTCAATATATAAATCTACATCCGACTGTAGAACTTATAAGGACGCTGTCGAGACGATCCAGAATATTTGTATTCAGCCTCGTAACGAAATTTACGTTCGATACGTTTTGGCAACATGTGAACGGGACTCCGGTGGAAATATTGATCAGTGTCTGTCGGCTTAAGTCGCTGGTCAATGAGTGCATACTCAAGACAGTCATGGCAGAGGACTACCGTGATGAGGCATTACGTGACCCATTCATTTCCAGAACTCCGCCACCACACACACGCCGGAGATTGTCAAAACAACGCACATTAACATTTCAGACTGCTTTCGATCAGAAGCAATCAAACATACAGCAATCCACCAACAGCTTGGAATTCCGCCACAAAACACGACATCCAGTCACTCCTTACAGAACAGATATCTGATCAAATGACTACAGTTGCTACCTCCTTATCTACATGTTACTTCTGTAGATATTCTAAAAATCGGTATTTTAAACGTCCTGCAAAAGAAGCTACTTGCAATGGCTGTGGAAAGAACGGACATTTTCGGACATCTCCCGAACACAAAGCAGCGTCGGTCCCACAATGTCTCACAGATGATGTCACTCGATTCGTTGTCGACGGATAAATTTTGCATGTTCTGATTGACACGGGAGTGGTGAGAGCTATGTTTCTTCATCCGTTGTTCAGAAGTATAAGTGGGATTTCTTGGAATCTCAGCGTTGTATCACAACGGCCAACATTAATCCCACCAATCACGCGGTAGGGCAATGCTTTCTTTCAGCTTGCTTCAGAAAGAATTTGTGTGAACTTTTCAAATTCTTTTAACTTCCAAATCCTTATACGGATGTCCTTATCCGCCATGATTTTTTTGAAACTTCACAAATGTATCGAGATCCGTTTTGATGGATCAAAACCACCTTTCTCACCCTGTGGTTTACCTTGTGCTCGCGTCTCGTCGTCCTTTTCGTTTGGCAATCTCTCATCCGATTGCAAATACATTGCAACAAAGTACCAGCGTCATTATCGCGGCGACGTAGAATTCATCCGACTTGAAATCGGTCGGCTGCTTAAGGGAGGAGTGATTGAACCATCTAAATCTCCGTGGCGTGCCCTATTCCCCGTTACCTCTAACGAATGTCGGAAGAAAAGAATGGTTGTTGACTACATTCAGGCGAACAACCGGTTCACTTTCTTGGACGCTTATCCTGTTTTAAAGATTGATGAACTAGTCGAGAAAATTGCACAATATAAGATACTTAGCACCTTAGATGTGAAAACGATATATCACCAGATATCATTAGTGAATGAAGACAAGCCGTATACTGCATTCGAAGTTTGTGGGAATCTGTATCCGTTTCGCTGTATTCCGTTTGACGAAATTAATGCAATGGCATTTTCACGAGGCATAATTGATAAGCTGGCAATGAAAGCTGAGCTTCCAGTTACATTCACATATATTGACAACGTTACGATATGCGGGAATAGCATTGATCAACATGATAAGAATCAGACTAACTTCATGGAAGTGGCCCAAGCTTCCGGAATTACTTTCAATGATTTCATAGGCATTTCTTTCAGGTGCATTAAGTAACTAGGATACAAGGTGTCTCATGGAGTTACTAAACCAGATCCTGATCACCCTGAACCCCTTCGAAAACTAGCACCGCCCAAAGATATCAAACCACAGCAGCGAGCTGTCGGGATGCTTATCTAGTACACCCAATAGGTCGCCCGGATTTCTGACAAGATACATCCTTTGGTACATAAAAGAGCATTCCCGTTAACAGCTGGAACTTCAACCGCCTTTGAAAATTTGAAAAATGAATTGGAATATGCGGCTGTCATTACATTTGCCTATCGTTGAAAGGGACGCTTCCGATGTTTTCACTGCTTCTACACTTAATCAAAACGGAAAACCGGTTGTCTTTTTTTCTCGAACACTCCCTCACAGTGAAAAGCACCACTTTTCAGTTGAAAAGGATGCTTGCGCAACGGTAGAAGCTATTCGGAAGCGGAGCCACTCTCCTCGGACGACACTTTCGCCTGGTAACTGACCAACGGTCAGTTGCATGTATGTTCCATCAATCAGACAGAAGAAAATTAAAGAAAGACAAAACCATGCGCTGGTGGATTAAGCTCTCTCCTTATCAGTATGACATCAATTATTGTAACGCGAAAGATAACCGAGTTGATGCCTTTTCTCAGTTATCGTGGTCCCCAACAGCCGGGTCCAGACTACTACACAAAAAGTTTCTACACGAATCATTGTACCATCCTGGTATCGTCCGGTTGAGGCATTTTGTGGGCTCCCATAATCCTCCATTCTCTATACACCAGATGCGTAGCGTTATCAACAAATGTCTTCCTTGATGTGAATTAAAACCCCGTTTTTGTCGTCTTTCCCTCAAACTTATAAAAGTAACCCAGCATTTGAAAGGTTAAGTATAGACTTCAATAGATCGCTGTCACCATCATCATCATCATCATCATAACGGCCATGAGCCTGACCAAAAGGTACTGTGGCTCGGGCCGCCGTTCACCTCAACAGGGACGTAGAATATCCTAGAAGAAAAAGTTACTGAGGAGGCTGAGAATTAATGAGAGAAGGCTAACAGGAAGAATTA
>JTDE01004545.1:2116-27989 GCA_014338405.1 Paragonimus skrjabini miyazakii | reverse complement strand
CTGTTCCCAGATAAAAAGGCTTTTTCCATCTCTTTTGATTGTTCAACCAAGTATTGCTCACCAGTCAGCCGCAATTGTTAACTTTTTACTACAATATATGGTTATTCTCGTTATCCCTTTGCTTTCGCTGGCCCCAACATGTCTTCTCCAACAACCATGCAGTCTGTGCTAGTTGTTTTCTATTATCGGAACGTTGTCGTATATATACAGCGATAGAGGAGTAACCTTCTTATCCGCAGATCTTCGGCCGTTTCTTCGGAAAAAAGGGCGTGGCGTTTAATGCCATTGCTTACAACCCACAGGCGAAAGAACAAATTGACCGTCTCAACAGCACTATCTGGCGTGCCATCACACTTTCTTCCTTTAAGACCCTTCTACTGTGAAATGTGAGTCTGTGCTACTTGGTGCATTACATTCTATCGGACCTTTGCCCTGTATCACGACCAATCCTATTCCACATGAGCCGCTGTTCGCACATAATCGTAGATCAACGTTCGGTATAATTCTACCAGCTTGGCTCACTGAATCTGGTCCAGTTCTTCTTCGGAAATATTATCGTCAACCCAAATTCGACCCATTGGTAGAAGAAGTGGGGTTGCTATATCTATACACGTATGTTTTACTGACGGACGTGAAGATACCGTTGTTCTGTCTTTTGGCACCCAAAAGGGAAATTCTGATCACTCCAGTTGTTCGCACCATTCGCGAGCAAGAACCCTGACATACAGACACGGTTAGTAGGTCCTACAAATTGTGTAGCAATATTCACACTTTTTCTGGTAGTTTACGTGACCTCGCAGAAAACCGTTAACGTGTACGTCCTTATCGTTTACGTTCCAGAGCAGTTTGATTTTGCATAGATTCCAAATGTTGCATCCTGTTATCTGGACGGTGGTGAATGTGATGTAATTTGTTTCCATACGAACTGACTGTATGATATTTATAATAAGTGCTCTAACACATTTGTTACTTAACCTTTTCATCCGTCCTGGCTCTGTTATACAATGACAAGAGCCTTCATTGCGGTAACCTCGTTTTTTTCCTCTCACGCTCATTGTATGGGATAAGTGCACTCGACGATAGAGAAAACAAAGCAGGCACGAACAGCAAGGCGGTTACTCCGAAATGGACGACAATCTCTGACGGAGTGATGCCACCGATAGTTGAGGGCGATATGAATAATTGGCGCCCGTGGTTGATTTGTGCCTATATTTCCAAAGGATAGGGCGGTTGGTCAATGCAACCTTGTGTGAGTGCTCAACTTGTCTCACAATAGTGACAGCTTGGCCTGTTAGTCTAACCTTCGTCCCCTAAAACATCGATATTGCTTTTGTAAGCAGAGTAACATGCAAACAAAAAACGCGTCGAAGAGCCTACTAACTACACTCAAAGAATAATCAATTTAACCTTCAGCGGAGGTGGATGAACTCGGTGATAGCACGCGCGAATTAAAGCACGACTTTTCACGAAGTACAATCACTAGTTGCGGTGCGATGGATATGGCGCCTAGCCAGATAGGACGAAAACAGATATGGCGGACGGATGCAAAGACTGGTCAGTCAAAAAATCGCGGAAAATCAACACAGGAAACTTAGGTGACCACTAACGAGAAACGAGTGCACGTACGTAAAGATGCAGTGGTTCCAGAATGGTAGCCATGCTCTTTCACCGTTATGCCTGGAACAGCAAGTCAAGGCAAACCGCTTCTGTCGACTTTACTGTTTAACAATGTACATTGAGCGAAGTTTCATCTGCTGTTTGGTGGCTGTAAGTTGGCCATTAGGACAGGCATAGACGTTGTCAGCTAAAGGCTCCAAATTCTTGAAAATTATTTCGCAGTAATCTGACACGGCGTATACGATGTAAAAGTTCAAGCAGTCGAGTAATCATAGTATGCAAACACAGAGACCGTGATATAGATAAGTAAACGCACAAAAGGGTGACATAAAATGCTGGATTAAACGTCAAAGTTACCAGACAATAGAAAACTTTTAATTCTGACATTTCAGGATAAAAAGTTAAACCGACAGGGCAGAAAGCACATGAAAACCTGATTTATTAATTATACCATTAAGTGTGTGGTTTTACTCACAAAAGGAGAAACATTTTACCCTCAGCGGGATGCTTTCGGACGTTAGATTGACATCACCAAAAAGATGAAGCTCCCCCCCCCCGAAATTACCAGGGGTGCCCTAAGAATGCAAACCGGGATTCGTAAACGAATACTTAGGGAATATGATACGTATTCACTGGCAGTTCAAATGCATCGGGATACCTTAACGTTTATCACCGCAATCTAAAAATCTCCTAGCCATCCAGGCAAAGTATTTATTATTTTTATGAACGCCATATGAAAAGGTGATGCCTCTGATTTAAAGCTTCAACATGGCGCACTATAATTTCGATATAACCCCTTTCCCAGTCACGTCTGCAAAGTTTAGCCAATTGTGCCTGTGTCTGCATTTTGGGTTCGTCTGGACCGATTTTCTTGTAACTTCGATATCGTACTGACCAACGATTGTGTGACTTCTCTAAGAATCTCGGCAGAAACCGTGTTTTCTCGCCCCTCTGTTCTGGATGCATGCTTCTATCTACGCCTGTTATAGGAAACCTGACACGGGCTCGGTGCCATTTTTTCCAGTCGTGCAAATAATTGCAGGCAGCAAATACCTGCTCTTTTCCTGAGGACTCACCTATTGTTCTATTCTTCATGGCCGTTTCACCGGCACCATTCAAGTGTTGTTTAATGTACTTGTAGGTTCCGAATACTTTTCGCTTGGTGTGCATTCGAGTGCCTCCGGGTGGGCTGGAGTACACCTTTCTTCATTTTCTTCCTCTTCTTAGTTGCTGCCGTTGGTTCCAGGTTAGGCTACAGCCAACTACCCAACATATTTCCAGACGCTACTTGAAATACACCGCTAGTTTCTGAACCCTACCGTGTTCTTTTGGTTTAGTACCTTTTGGGACTACGTTTCGATTGCTCTTCAGGAAGGGCGTCGAGGACGAGGGTCGGCCGTGCACCCACTTGCCCAGTACACGTCTTAGATTCGTGGCCTTGAAATGTGGAGCAACCAAAGACCCAGCTTACTAATTCCACGACCAGTCTTTCGAAACTACAGGTAGCATGTCAAATACCTCCTTTCGTGGATCCACGGGAAGCTCTGCTGTCTTCATAGATCAGATGCTTTCGGCGCCGACTGTCATATACGAATTTACCTCCCCGAAGAAATGTGAGACACTCTCACTCAAACTTCAGCCTCGCAGTCGTGGCATGCCCCTTGTCGGTGTTACTTACCATTCGTAGATGTACAGCGAATCTGAAGACGAGGCCATTCTTGCCGTCCTAGACAACTTCTCAAATACACAGCGTTCTCCCCACCTTCTTACTGTGGGTGATTTTAACACATCCAAATTCAAATGAGTAGCTGCTTCTCATGAGGATTTCGACCGCGGATTTTCAAAATCCCTGGCAATGTTGATCGACGGGAAAGTCTGGACACATGTCGAACAATCTATAAGGCATTGTCTAGGATAGACACCTCCATGCTTGATCCGGTTTTCACAAATGGAGCTCACCACTGCTGGGGCATAGCGATCACCTGTTATCAATTTTTGAGTGTGCTTGCTATTGGCTCCAAAAGCTGTAACAAATACTTCAATCTGAAATTTCCAGAGAGCACATTTTAACGCACTAAGGAGATTTTCAAATAAACTCTGCTTTGAGTCAGACTCAGTCAATTCAGACTATCACTTTTTTTAAACCGTCATTCAAGAAGCCAATGTAGTATTTTTTCCTCGCAAACTGTGGAAGTCCACCTCTGCTACACCGCTTCCGCGGAACATACGCCAACTTCTTGACGTATGTTTTCGCCTATTTTTTAGACAGCAGCTAACGGACGAAACGGAGGATTTGGAAGCCTTTCGCACTATACAAAACAGGTACCAGTGAAAAATTCGTCAACATGCCCAACAGGTATAAACAAATATCTTACTGGTAGCCCGCGGAGATGAAAACTTTCTATTCAAATACGCGCGCCGCCAGAGAAAAACTAAGCCCTCAACGATTTTTCTGCGGTTTCCCGACGGGGAAACTCCCTCCAATCCTAAAGTGGTTTCCGAAGTGTTCAGAAAATACTATCTGGCAGTCTGTAATGTGGTTCCGTCAAACTGGCATCAGATTCTTCCACGGAGAAACGTTCAATGTCCACTGTTGACAGCTGATTTCTTTGTGCTCGATGTTCAGAATCTCTTGTTTAAGACCAAAGCTTACAGTTAGATGGGATTAGACGTGATCCATTTTCAGATCCTCAAATAGAGGATCCTCGGTTTAGTGGTGCCCCCCCATAATCTGCATAAACAGACACTTCGAACCGGCACTCTTCCGGAGGCACGGAAAGAGGTCATTGTCACACCTACATTTAAGGCAGGCGATCGTCACTCTCCTGCTAGTTATCAGCCGATCAGCCTCAACAGCATCCCATGCAAGATAATGGAGCGTCTGCTAAAACGCACCATCCTTAAGCATTTCTTCTCAAATAACCTTTTCTCCTCTACTCAGCATGGCTTCCTTCCCGACCGGCCATGCATAACCAGTAGGTTAATCTTCATGGATAACCTGACAGGAGCTAAAGACAATGGCCACATTTCAGATGTTCTTTTTTTATTCTGTCAAGGCCTTTGACCGTGCCCCCAAACGGTTCTCTTGTACATAAACTAGAAGCTTATGGAATCTAAGAGGTTCTTCGCTGGATTACAGCCTTTCCTGGTAACAGAAATTTTAGGGTAAAAACCGGATCAAACCTTTCTCCCTCCACGACTTCCGCTGGAGTTTCTTAAGGATCCGAATTTGGTCTATTGTTGTTTCTGACATATCAACGACCTTCCCGGCCTTTTTTTAGCGACGCTCTCTTTATGCTAACGACTTCAACATCTGGAATTCTAGCGATCCCTGTGTCTTACAGACTGACCATGACCGTATTAAGTGCTGGTCAGATGGCTGGAATCTCCCTCTAAACGACAGTGAGTGTGCATACATGTCGTTCGGAGGAGACTCCAAGAATTTACCCGTGATACATGATGCTCACAGTGT
Organism: Paragonimus skrjabini miyazakii; assembly: GCA_014338405.1. Taxonomy (NCBI): domain Eukaryota; kingdom Metazoa; phylum Platyhelminthes; class Trematoda; order Plagiorchiida; family Troglotrematidae; genus Paragonimus; species Paragonimus skrjabini miyazakii. The sequence continues at coordinate 22,900 of JTDE01004545.1, read as the reverse complement.
AATAGATATCACGAACGCTGAATTCAAAAAAAGACCCAGGAACTTGGTTGTCGTCTAGTTTACCCCTCTTTTATCACCACCAGATGACCGTTAACAATGAATCCAGAGGTCTTGGAATGATAAAAAAAATAGCCTATCCCCACAAAGACGTCTTTCAAACGCATTACGGGGTTAATATAAGACCATTGCTTGAGTATGTTAATCAAGTCTTGAAGAAAGACATACTCCCCAATGAGTGTGTCAAACATGTAGCCACCAAAACTGCTACTGGCTTGTGGTATTTCTCCTACAAGTCTCGTCTTGAAATTCCTGGTGTTTATCCACTTGAGTTTCAAAGACTTTGCAGTGACTTAATACGTACACTTCTTCTTTGGCGCAGGACTTATACAGCTATTCCTTACTTCAGTAGCTGATAACAGCCGAAGGGGTCACATCAAGAAGCTCTGCAAGTTTCCTAATTCACACACCTCCATGCAACCCCGGTGACCGCGGCCGCGTGGTCTAGTAGATAAGTGCTTGAACAACGATCTTCCGTTTATTCACGAGTTACTGGCTAGATTACTTGACGTGTGTGGTGCTAATGAGACTCGACTAGGTAGACACAGCTGTCCACCACTTTATTGGTGGTCAGACCAACTGTTTGCAAGTTTTTTACAAGCTTCGACCGCGGACCTTCCTTAGGTAACAGTTCTTCTAACAGGGTTATCAACGAATGGCACTAACTTCCATTAGAGACCGTTAGTTGCTCTCCTACGAACCGTTTCAAAGTGTTATTAGACTACCACTAATTTAAGACACTGTTAGATTAATATTTTACTGTTCTTGGTACTTTCTGTAACAACCAACAGCAGTGCTACACCCTGTTTTCGATGACTACCTTTCAGGTCAGAAGAAAACTGTCAGACATCAAAACGGGTGAACGGACTGGATCCAGGTGATCTGGGTCTCCAGCCTCGAACCCGTACACAAACCGTTGAAAACTTTAACGTTTTTGAAAAGACATTCCACCTCAACTCACCGTCCTCAGTGGGAGATTTATTTATGACCGAGGGGTTGGATTCCAACTGTGAATTTACTTCAACGACTGTGCCCGACGCAGGCGAATAAATTTCACTGACAGCCTTCACAGACTCTACAACACCACACTGCTCTTAGCAGAGTTATAGTAAACAGATTTCCATTACCGTCGAAAGTAACCTTATCGTCTTTTTCGGGAAGTTCGACAAATACAATATCTCCTAATTTCTGTTCGGCATATTCGGATATTCCGACAGTACCCAACTTAGCGCATTCATCCACTTTAATCCATTCATGTTTAGCAGTAAAGTAAAAATCTACGTCCAAATAATATGTGTAAAATATGTAGATAACCTGATTGTTGCCTCACTGTTGTAGAAATGAGGCGAACGCCACCAGAACAACGTGAAAAACACAGGCGAAGCACACGGGCAGACAACATGTCGCACCTCTAACCAAACGACCTACAATTCAAAAAATTAACAAGGTCACCTCAGTTCAGCGATTCAGCGATTTCAGCGATTCAGCGATTGATACACAGGTTCGAGGCAGAGGCCCAATGGTCCCGGATCCAGTCGGTTTTTCTTGTTCAATGTCAAGCGGGCGTCTGTTGGTCTGAAAGGCATTCACTGAAAACAGGGTGTAGCACCGCTCTTGGGAGTTACAGTAAATATCAAAAAACAAACTGAGATTACTGGCATAAAAGAAATTTAGGAAAATGAGAATCAAGTAATGTTTTAAAGCGATCGCTAGAAGCGCTACTGACGACCTCAGCAGGAAGACTGTGCCAGAAGTTAACAATCCTGTAGGAGAAAAACTGCTGTCTAAGAAAGGTCCGAGGACGGAGCTTGAAAAGCTTCATGTTATGTCCTCGCCGACAGTCGTCATTCGCTACAGTGAAGAACTGATCAACGAGGCCTACTCTAAAGAGGAAGTGTGTGAAAATTAAATCACCGCGGAGCCGTCGAAATTCAAGTGGGTAAAGATCAAGAATTTCAAGTCGAGACTCGTACGCGACATTACTGAGACCTGTGACTAGTTTGGTAGCCACGCGCTGGACACGCTCAATGGCTAATATGTCTTTCTTCAGGCCGGTATAAAGGACCTGATTAGCATACTCGAGGAGCAGCGATTGATTTGGTTTAATGGGTGATGGACGAAAGTAAGAAGCGACAGCTTTTCACTGGTTCCCTGGTTCAATGGTTTCTTGCGAAGCTGGAAATATAAAAATTGTGTTGTATCCCCGCCTCGAGAAATTCCGGCAAGATTCAATAGTACGGACTTTGTGGTTCCACAACAGATTCTATCTCGGTTTGGCTGCTGTCCGTCCGCACCGGTCGCATGTATGGCTGAAATGGTGAGAGTATCTGAGGTGTGTTGAGTGTTGGAGCAGCTAGCAGCGGCCGAATATCTATGGAGGTTGCACGGTTCCATTGTATAACAATGAAAAATGAAGACTACACGGGGAAGGTATGGAGAAATGAAAAAAACGAGAGGAAGAAAATGGCAACACTGTGGATACACGGGGCCATACGTGCCCGACTGCCAACGGCCACATTGGAATAATGCAGTCATCTGGTTGCCTCTTGAATGTTTCGATTGATGGTACCATGACAATCGCCGCCGGAAGTGCGTTCCATGTCGAGCATACTCGGACAGCAAAACTCTGCCGTCCACTTGGTATAGACACCTTGTATTTATGGCCCCTGAGATACACTGTATCTGTGAGTGTAAAAGGATTTTTGTTGTAGTCACTCGAGAAGCATAGGATTTCGTATGTTATTATAAGGTCACCCCTCAGTTACCTGTATGCTAGGGGGAATAGCTCTAGTTTCGACAGACGGTCTTCATTCGACAAGGAAAATTGACCCTCCACCTTCTCAGTGACCCGCCTCTGGAAAGCCTCTACAGCAGTGTCGTCTCTCTTCCAGTACGGCGCACATGACTGAATGTTGACTTCCAGCAGTGGCCTCAACAGTGTGCTGCATAGCTGAGAACCTGTCGACTGGGAAATTCTCAAAAACAACTAATCAAACCTAGCCTGTTGCTGGCTTTCTTTGCCAATAACATAATGTTAGTACTAGGGAAGAGGTCTGATGCAACGATGGTACCTAGGTCGCGCGCCTGGTGGACAGTGACTATGGTATGTAGAGTCGGCTATCTTTTTTCTCTTCTGTTACACACTATTATTCATACCTGTTACGTCCACCGTACATATAAACTACTATATCGTTTTTTGAAGAGCAATATACACATCTTCGTTCAAGAGAAGAACAAACGGTGACACCAAAATTAAGCAACAGATAAGTAAAGAGGTGAATTTGAGAACAAGCTGTCTGTCAAATGTAAGACGCTGCGTAGTGAGTATGATTGAACAGTTGACAAGTCTCCTCACAAGAATAGCAAGCGTTAATGGGCCAGTCATCAAATGAAAAGTTAACTGTGCCGTATATACCAAATGAGTTTACATCACAGCCCAAAGTATGGAGGACCGATTGAATAGCGGCGTTATGAAAGTCAGTCCCGTACTTCAAAATCTTGTCTGTCCAGTCAAATTGGCTTCGGTAATCCTCCACTATACTGACGCCAAGCACCAGAGCAGCGCCGTCACGGACCACGATCACATCGGGTTTGATGAACGAGCTCACCGTTGGTACTCGCAACCCCTCGGAGACTATAGCCCAAGTTGCGCAGTCGTTTCGTCAGGTCTTTGGCCACACGGTCATGTCGGGCACAGCGCACGTCATGGGTGATCCAGCATGATTGTAGAATATGAGCAAGGCTTTCCGATTGACCGCGATTGCCACGGCAGAGAACTGAGTGGTCACTTCGGACACCTCGTGAATTTCGGGCCTTAGTCCGCAACAGACTACATCTGAGCTGGATGGCACGAATAAAGATTTTGGGGAAGATGCGATCTGGGTTAAAAAGCCAACGAGTGGAGAGCGCAACACTTCCTGAAGACCAGGGCCGTCAGACGAATGGTAGAGTTTATCCATCCGCGCCGCGTGTGCTTCCTCCTTGTACGTCACCACAACATTCTGAACGTGTACCGGGACGTTCACTTTCCATAAGATAGGGCCAGACGAATTATCTTTGACCACATTCCGCAGAACTAGAAATTGATTGCAGAGAAGTCTCTCCACGCGAGGTTTGCACGAGATGGAAATAGTGGTAGAGAAACTAGGAATGCCCAAACCACCCAAACGAATTAAGGTATTGATGTAGCTGATTTGTGTGTCTCCAAGACGGCGGAGCCACTGGCGAATTTTACAGTCCATAGCTTAGGGCGTGTTACGGTGGACTCGGCTCAACACTACTGAGTGACTCACCTCCGGGGTCAGATGTTGTCTCAGGAGTTCAAGACGTTGGTGTGGCCTCAAGGGCGCTTTGGTGGTATCATCCAGCATCGTGCGAAGTGGCAGGTGAACGGGATACCTTGAAAGTTCACCGTGTCAGAGGCGCTTAGTGAATGGATAATGTCCGGGTCAAAGTGGACAGACTATTCAGAGGTGGCAGTTGCGTTATGTTTTTGGTCACCGCGGATGACCATGAGTCTAGTATTCTGTGTGTTTATCTCCGGTTCGGATAGTTCCAGGGCGCTAGCGGCGGCTGCAAGCTTCTCAGAGAGACGCGTAGGATTCTCAGCTGGAAGGATCGGGTCGTCGGCGTAGGTGAAACCGCTAACCAGTGTGTTGTGGAATTGGTAGCCAGGCTCCGGTCGAGATAGTGCCAACACCTCATCCATTGCCATGATGAATAGTAACGGGGATGGTGGGTCACCCTGGCGAACACCACACTGGGACCAGAGAACGGAGCCACTGAGGGTGGCGGAAGCATTCCGGTAGGAGTCGGCAATGTAATGAGTTAGAGGTGGAGAAGCACTGAAGGCTCGGGCCGATCTGATAATCGAACTTTGTGAGATAGAATCAATCGCTTTGGGCACGTTGGTAAAAACCGCACACAGATTGAAGATGTGGTACATGAGTTCCTAAGCAGCGCATGATGCAGAGAGGTCGCCTCCAGGCGACCGTCACGATGTAGGAATGCAAACTGGAAAGCGGGCAGTTGCAAGCGCGAATTTCAGCGATTTGCCAATACTTGTAGAAACAACGTATGAACGTTGAAGATATGGCGATAGGTCTGAGCTTGGTGGGAGATGAAGGATTGTTCACTTTGGGTACAAGTTTGATGCGAGAGCGGCATAAATAGGGTGGACAACCTTGGGTTAGCAGGAACAGGTTGAAGTATCCGGCCAAAGCATCAGCTTTCATACGCTTCAAATGTTTGGGCAACAATTTGTCCGAACCTGGGGCGGTGTTCCCCATGTGCTTCAAGGTGCCTGATAATTCTTTTCTAGTGATCGGGTCAACCAGAGATCAGTCCGGAGGTAGAATTGTACGAGATGGTCGCTCATCAACCTGCGGATGAACCGATAGCAACTGGGACCAGTATTCATTGGAATTATCTGAGGCCGCGGTTCATCTTGCGGGCGGTCCTTCAGCTGCCAGAAAAAACTGCAAACGCAATGTCTTTCTTTCGCTGGTGGTTCAACGTTTGAATCGCTACATAGTTAGCCCTCCGTGTCTGCTTCCTGGTCATCGGGGTTCCGACGTTAACACGACCACGTCGTTGAGTGACAAGTCACCAAGCGTACTGAACAGCCAGTGATGCGTGCGTGTTTAGCTGCGATTTAGATTGTACTATTGTGAAAGTGCCTGCCTGAATACCGCGGGCGGTAGCTAATAGTTCATCATCGTGACGGAAATCTATTGGATTCCAGTTGGGTGATCGTTGTTTGAATCAAACAGATAAACCGCTCAGAGTGATCAGCAGCTTGGGACCCAGTATCCGATGTCGTGTTAATCTGTGAGACGGTGGTTGGATTGGCAGCAGGGGCAGTATTCCTCTGCCAGTTCAACGAATACACGCGAGACCGAATGCTCTCCAAAATACGACCTTGAAAGCGCGACAAAAGTCGATGATGAAGTTCACGTCCAGTAGGGCACGACGGAGCCAGTGCATAAGCACATCTGTTGAGAGAAGCCGATTATTGCTGAGACCAATTTGATCCGGTTGTTTTAATGGACATGAGCTTCTCATGGCCGCGTTCGACGGGATGTGCATGCCTTCTGTGTTGAGTGAGACCTATTTTGGTGGGAAAGTTGCGGTCACAGTTGGCACAGTCAAAGATCGTAGCAGGCTGGGTGTCCACTTCCTGCTCTGAACCATTCCTGCGTCGATGCATACGAGTATGCGCCGACGAGCCAGCATTTGATTGCAAATCTGGCCATATTCTGAACAGTTGTACTCTGCTCGCCTATCCTTTGTACTAGTAGTTGCCTGCACGGAGGTCCTGGTGGTAGTTTTATTGTCTTTATCGATTGTAACCAGTACGATTAAAACCAAGTAGAGTGGTTGGCCCAATCTGGAGTTGTTGAACTCTTAGCCAGTGAAGGTTTGCACCGAGTTCGTCCAGTCGGCATCACGAGGAGGTGGCTCAGCGCGACGACTTTTACTATAAACTATATATAGACTAACTGATTCAATACACATTTCGTCCTCGCGCGCCTCGGCTTCTGCTTGCGCGTGGCCGTTGTTACCGGTATTTAACTGTGGCATCAGCCGATTTTTGTATGCTGGAGGAACAAAATTCGTTTGGATTTCTTTGTTGTCTAAGAGGAATGTTCTTCCAACACACAGCGGGCTTATTGTAGTGGAATTTATCGTAGGCAGTTACTATAGATTGCTTTGCAGCATTGTCGATTTATTTCTTGATTCCACTACATAGCTGATGAACCCTTGTTGATTTCTTTTCTACCGTTTGCTTAAAGTTTTTTTTCCATTCCGCATACTTCCCGAAAAGATTTTGTCTCCCAGTCACTTAATCGGTTCTTTTTCTTTGTGAGTGACTTTGTTTTCCACTAACATGGAAAATGCAGTTTATGTTAAACATCCCGAGTTCGGTAGTCATGATCCTAAGCTTTGTTTTGCTCGAGTCGAAGCCAACGTTGACTCCGGACGGATACGATTGCAAAAGTCCAAGTATAATTTTATAGTTGCCAACCTCCCAGAACAGGTCGCTACTGAAATCACCGAACCTATCTACACTCGACCTAGCGCTAGCCCGTATGACACTTTAAAGGCAGGACTGCAGCAACCGATGAACAGAACCTGCGAAAACCGCTGGCAGGATTAGAGTTGGGCGACAGAGCTCCTTCACAACCCCGCCGTCATATGACACAGCTTTAAGGCAAATATATACGGTGAACGAACCAATTCTGCGTGAGTTGTGGCACAATAACCTTCCGGACGATATCCGAGAAATATTGTCCACACTCGATAAGGACACGCCACTTCAAAAACTCGCAGGGCTGGCGGACCAGGTATACGAGAGTTATCAACACCGCACGGTTTTCCATGTACATTCACCAGAAGTATCGTCGAACAACAGCTGGAAAACAGAACTGAATGGGCTGAAGTAACAGTTTTCCGACATGAACGTACGTTTCTCTGCAATCATTGAACAGCTGACAACACAATCGAGAGATCCTCTCTATCCCCGCCAATCCTGAAGTCGTTCACGCAGACGACGAGTTGTTCCGAACGTGTGTTATCATCATCTTTGATTTGGTTTTAAAGCGATCTGTTGTACCAGACCATGTGGTTTTGCCTAGGATAATTTCCATTCGGGAAACGCCCAGGCCAAACAGTAACGGTGACAGCTGTTCATGGCTCATCAAACTGTCACCTATTTTACATGTTCGACCGTTCAACTGCGCTAAATTTTCTCATTGATACAGGCGCAGAGGTTAGCGTTATTCCATCGAGAGGTGACAAACGCAATCTTCAAACAATTGCGTACTAACTCCAGGCTGCTAATTGCCCGACAATTCCAACATACGGTGAGAAGCTACTCACGCTGGATCTCGGCCTTAGGCGTCAGTTTCCCTGGAGATTTACGGTGGCAGATGTACAACACCCATCATTGGGGTTGATTTCTTATCATCCCTCGGACTCATAGAAGACGTCGGTAGTGGGAAACTGATCAATAGCACGACCGCCTTGTGAGAACAAGGTAAGGCCTCATTAACCAGTTCGACTGGATCGCGGTCGGCTCCACCGTATAACGGCTTTGCATCCATCCTTCGACAATTTCTACAACTTATCAATCCGTATAATCTAACGTCACCGCCAAAACACGATGTTTTCCATCGCATCGTCACAGAAGGCCCACCTAATTTTGCACACCTCAGACGTTTGCCACCGCATAAACTCAAAATGGTCGAAGCAGAGTCTGAACACCTCCTACGACTTGACATTATCCAGCCATCGAATAGCCCATGGACCCCACCCCTTCACGTGGTTCCGAAAAAAATAACACGTGACTGGCGCCCGTGTGGTGAGTACCGTGGCCTTAACAACGTCACTGATCCAGATCAACACCCCACCCCTCACATCCACGATTTCTTGATTGGGTTGAACGAAAAGAACACTTTCTCCAAGGTAGATTTGATTCGAGCTTACCATCAAATCCCCGTGGCCCTGGAGGATGTCCTGAAGACCACAATAACCACTACCTTTGAACTGTATGAATTCGCCCGAATGCCATTTGGCTCACGGAACGCCGCACAGATATTTCCAAAGGTTGATGGACCAAATGCTTCGTGGTCTCGACTTTGTGTACGTTTATATTGACGACGTGTTAGTCGCGAATAAAGAAACTCGACAGCAAGAGTCACATCTTCGAAAGCTGTTCGAACGGTTTACCCAATAAGGTGTGACCCTAAACCCTATGAAATACATTTTCGGAGTTGCCTCCATAGATTTTCTTGGACATCGAATCCACAGTACCGGTATCCGATCTTCGCCAGAGGAAATCGGTGCTGTTAAAGATTATCCACAGCCACAGTCCCTAACGAGTCTCCGACGCTTCCTAGACATTATCAGTTATTATTTTCGTTTTATTCCACGGTATTCGGAATTGTCAAAACCCCTAACAGACATTTTTAAAGCTGATCCCAGTAATCGTTTTTCCTCCTGAAGCTAATACAGCGTTTGTTTCAGCCAAAAAGCTTTGTCCCAAGCAACCACATCAATGCATTTGAGGGCAGATGAACACTCGCCGCTAATTTTAAAGAATGACGCATCCCAGCCAGCTGTTGACACTGTTTTACAACAGAATGTGAATGCTAAATCCAGCCTTTTTCCTTTTTCTCCAGAAAGCTCCGACCAGCGTAAACGCGTTACAGTACACTTGGTCGGGAGTTATTGGCCATTTACCTTGTCATTAGACACTTTTAATATCTTCTGGAAGGTCACAACTTCACTTAATACAAACCATTAGTGTTTGACTTCTGTTCACCTCCAGATCGGTACTCCCCTAGAGGAACAAGACACTTGGATTTCATCTTCCAGTTCACCACCGATATCCGCTTTGTAGACGGTTCCAGCAATTTCGTTGTCGACGCCATGTCCCGTCCGAATGTCAGCCAATTATCCATAAATGGCATTGACCTCTCCCCCGCAAAACCCCAAGTTAATGGCCCAGAATTTCGTCAATTTTGTGCCAACCCCTCACTAAAACTACGTGATATTTCGCTAACCCAGTCAGGACACTCAATTACGTGCGATATATCTACCGGTAAATTTCGACCATTTGTCCCTTTCGCACATCGGTTTGATGTTTTCAGCCGCCTCCAGTCCCTATCACACAAGCATACGTACGTCGACGGAACTAGTTACCGAGCGTTACGCTTGGCCAGGCATTCGTAAGGATGTTCCTAACTGGGCCAAACAATGCTTGGAATGTCAACGTAATAAAGTTCGTCGTCACATTATCACTATCCATGGAGCATTTGCTTTACTCGGCGGACGTTTTAAACACGTTCATCTTGATATCGTTGGTCCCTTTTCGCATTTCAAAGGTTAAAAACATCTTCTAACCCGTGTGGACCGAATTACGAGGTGGCCCATTTCCGTCCCTTTGAACAGCACATTGACGGAAACCACTGCACGCAATTTTACTGACTCGTGGATTTCGAATTTCGACATTCTGACCACAACCACAACCAACCGTGGATCTCAGTTAACTTCAGCTCTTTCCCGTGATTTGAATCGTATTCTTGAATGCGAGCGCATAACGACCACTGCATACCATCCATCGTCGAATGGTTTGATTGAAAGGTTCCACCACCAGCTCAAAGCATCTTTGGTGGCAACATCAGCAGGTGGCAAATGGACCGATGACCTACCTACTATTTGTCTTGGCTTGCAAACTACGTTGGACACACTTCGGCAGAGCTTGTGTATGGTTGTTCATTGGGTGTTCCCGGAGCATTTCCTTCTAATTCTCTAGTATCTCTTAGTCCTGACGCGACTTACGTCACTCGTCTAAAGAGTCAAATGCAGCATATTCAACCTTCGCCCAACGGAAAATGTTGCGCCAAGAACAAATCCATCGTGATCTGCGTACTTGCCTTTTCGTTTTCATTCGCCTTGGCCCAGTTAAGTCACCTACGCAGCCGCCGTATGATGGTCCTTTCAGATTGCTTGATAGCAAATACAACTATTTTGTTACTGACAAAAACGGAACAAGTCACTCGGTGAGCATTGACAGATTAGGGGTTGCTTGGGTCAATCGCGATTCAACGTCGCCATTGGGTCATTCAGACAATATACATGCAGGTGATCCCGGCAAGCGTACCCTAGATACGACTACCGACTAACAAAACCTATCTCAGTCTACCCAACCCATATTCGACACCAGTGACCATATCCTTAATCCTGCTTCCCAACTCAAGCCTTCCACATCACACACCCGTTCTGGACGAACTGTTATATGGCCCACCAACCATAGAGATTATCATCACTGACTCATTGTCTGTTCCTTTGATTATGGAGCGTTTTCTCTTCATTAACGTTCTGGGAAGAAATTATATAGTCATATAATTTTCGCTCTCCTCTTATACACGACTTTTCATACATATTAGGTCCACTGTACATGGAAGTTACTTGTCCATTGTCTGAATCAATACACAATTCATCCTCGCGCGCCTCGGCTTCTGCTTGCACGTGGCCGTTGTTACTGGCAGTTAACTGTGGCAACAGCCAATTTTAGTACGCTGGAGGAACAAAATTCGTTTGGATTTCTTTGTTATCCAAGAGGAACGCTCTTCCAGCATACAGCGGACTTAGTGTAAACTTGTTGATCCACGAACTGAGAAAATTCGTCCCCATCGTTTTAATCCCCAATTTTTCCCACTAACCTTGTTCCAACTTGTTCCAACTACCTCACTCACCCCGTTTTGTTTTTATAAACCAACGTGTCATTAAACGTCCGCGGTGCGAGTAGCAGTTTTTATCTTTTTCTAATGGCGTAACGGCTCACCTTTGACCTTTCTGGTCCTGTTGGGAAACTATGGATTTTGCTGGACGAGACTATCGTCGCAAACGATTGAGGTATGCTTTTTGTAATTATTGATACGTTTTTCTCATAGCACTTTAGATATTGTTGTATCCAATCCTTTTTTCATTTTGGTGATCTGTTTTTGGGCTACGCGTAACTCAACGATCGGACGTGTATCGTTACACTTAGTGTGGTTACGGTTTTGTAGGCAGTTACTGTAGATTGTTTTGCAACATCGTCGATTCATTCTTGGTTCCACTACAGGTCGCGTCACCGATATGGTATGTCCTAGTGCTGTAATGACGAAGGCGTATAGTTTTCGACTTGGACGTGTTGAGAGACGGTCGATTTTCCACGGACCATAAACGCAGGGCATCTAGGTCTTTTTGAAAGTCTTCTGCGTCTTCAGCGCCGTGTAAGACGCCACTGTTCCGTATTGTCAGGATACATCACAAGGGGAGAGTTACTTACGCCTGAGAGGTCACTAACGTTGACCAAGAATAATGGAGGACTCAGTATAGAGCCTTGTGACACACCAGTCGTGGCGTTGAACAGCTTGGATAGCTCATCACTAACACCAACTGTGTATGTGCAAAAGGATAGGTATTGTTTGAGCTAAAAACTAACCATATGTATAAGCCCAATTTATTCAATTTGTCCAGTGACATACAGCGATCAACTTTATCGAACGCCTTTGTGAAATGTGAAAACACAGCATCAGCTGGTATGAGTTTTTCGGCAATTTTTATCCGCGAGTCAATGGCAATCAAAAGGTTGGTCGTGCATGAGTGACCGTTTTTGAAGCCATGCTGCCCTGGCGCCAACAGTGAGTAAGTAGTTAAATCGTTTCTCACGAAATCCTTTACTGCGCTCTTCATTATTTTTTAACTCGGTTGATGGCAGAGCAGTCGGTCTTAAGTTACTGGCGTTCGTTTGATCCCCACCCTCGTAGATGGAATTGATGACGCCGTGCTTCCAAGTGGCTGGAATACAACCAGTATGAGTGTTGGAACAAACGAGCAAGTGGTTCCGCCAGCTCATCTACGCATTCTTTCAGCATTTTTGGGGATATCTCGTCAAGCCCCGGGGATTTCTCAACGCGCAGCAGATGAAACTTGGCGCGTACGTTGGCTAGGGCAAAACTAGGGGATGAATCCGAGGAACGATCAGGACAGAAGACCGTGGCGCATGGTTCCATCTCAACGGAGCTTCTGAAGACAGATGCATGCTGAGCACGTAATATCTTAGCCGCCTCATAGTTGGAGGCAGAGTGCCCTGAAGGTCCCATGAGAGAGGATATGGCAGCTTTCGGCCTGATCAGGGAGGCCATGTGCCTGAAGAAGTTTTAGGGCAATCAGCGATGGATCTCTCAAGTGATATTCGGTGAGTCTTGCAGTCGGCCCGTACCGCTGTTGTGCATTGATTACGACAGCACTTGTAAGCCATGTGTGAGGCGCCAATTCCTTTAAAGAGCAATGCATCCTCCAGGGCCCACTTCTCTTTTAACGGACGCTTGGTCAATGGTTTGAGCCAGGACGAGTTTCAGGTGGGGTGTAGAGTGTAAAGTGGGACTGAGCCCGTTATCGCGGTGTTCAGGTGTGACATAATACACTCTAGATATTCGTCTACCGCGCTACATTCTTCAGGTAGTGGTCAGTTAGTTTGGGCTAAATGTTCTCGCACCCTTCGAAAGTTGGCTCGTCTGAAATTGTGTCTAGCCGGCAGTAAGATGCGGGTGATCGTGATTTCGCATATTAGGCAAAAACTGATTGTGGCATGGCCGCTTGCACCTGGTGACGCACCATATTCCACTATATCCACCATATGGTGTTCGGTAGTTGACAACATGTCTAGTTGGGATGGCCTGTGTTCTTCTCTCCACCTTGTGGGTTGATTGACATGCTTAGTAAGTCCGACTTCCTGCACGATATCGTAGAATTCCTTGACCGCAGTGAGACTAGCGAAGCATACATAGCGTGGGTCTATCTTCCACGTTTAACCTAAGCAGATTACAAAGGGTTCTCCACTGCAACTGATCATCGAACTCTTTCTGGTTCAACCATGTGCTTTCGCTTTGTGCAGCGTTATAGATAATGAGATTATTTCTAGCAGCTTCGGGACAGTGACTGCGCCCGGGCATATTTGTCTCTTATGTTCTGAACTGAGGGACGGCTGTGTGATTACGGCCTTCAACTCACGGCTTAGAGATATCTTGGTTTGTGCTGATGGGCGACTTGTGCACACCAGCTTGTTGAGACACAGTTACAAAACGTCAACCACTCCTTCGCTTAGTGCGGCCTGTCAAAGTTGGTTTACTAGATAGTACATGATATGGTGGACTTTGGTTACGTGTAGCCAGGCTGAGGCTGCCTGGCTTTGGCATATCGGGATTGCATATTGTGTAGGGTGAGCAGCTGACTAACTCGCTTGTTCTGTCTTCATCCTAAGTGATGCTGGCCTTCCGGGTGTTTAGTCGGCATGTCACACAATGTTATCTGAAGACCGGGATGGGTGAATCGCGGCGCCTTAAACACAAGTCTATGGGAAACTCGGGGTTGCACTTGCAGTGAACCAAGTAGTTACGAAAGTTACCGGCCATGGCTTTGCTGCGAGGCTTTATTACCTTCAAACAAGGTCCACAAACGTCGGTAGTCGGATTAAATTCATGTTCAATGCTAGCTGACTAAAGTTTATGAAAATGATACGATATGGAACAAGACGAATAAAACTTGCCAAACGTGCTGTCCGGCGAGTCTTTATGGTGAACAAGGCAATGTTGTGTTGCAGCAGTGGCAGCAGTATCACGCGATGAACTCCGTGTGGCAGAAGAAATTGGAAAGTTTAAGAAGCCCTCTATTGGAGATATGGTGCATCCACGTAGATAATTTGTGGTAGTAAAGTCGTTTATCTTTCTCCTCAAAAATTCGTCAAGTTAAATTTGAATTTCGTGTCTGATGGGTTCGCTTCTTCAAGCGAAGAATTTCTGTACCAGGGGGACAATTACAATCCGCAAGATTTTGGTCGTACCGAAGAATTAAACCGAAAATAAATGAATGCGTGTCTATTGTTATTATACACGTAAGTCCATAGCTGGGTGAATAAGCATAAATCGGTGTGAGCTGTTCAGCAGACGAACATACACAAGTGGCTGTGGGCAGAAGAGTATGTTGGGGAACGGATTAAGTGTTCGAGTAGCGATCCAGACGAAATTTGAACGCAGCCATTGTCGTGGCACTCACGATGTGTCCCGGCAGAGAGTTTCAGGTTTTGCATACCCGAACCGAGAGGAAACTGCTGTAGCTCAAGTCTGAAGTACAGACTTTTCAGTTTCGACGAATACCCTCTGAGTGGGCTAGTATCTTCAGGGGTGAGCAGGGATCTACACGGATGGTTAGATGTCCTCAACATCATGAACGCCAATGTTACGTCACCTCTCTGTCCACGGTATTTCAGGGAGAAGAGACTTAGCTCGTGAGGCCGCTCGATGCACGGTTTTGCACTCAACTCACGAACTGCTTTTATCGCGCACCTCTGAACAGTTTTCGAAACCAGTTTGCCCTTCTGTAAGTGGGGAAATCAAACAAGGGTCCCTTGTTCGAGGTCAGGACGAATAAAGGTGTTGTACACATTATTGAAGCATGATCGCTCAAATTTTGTAAACATACAGTGTAGAAGTGCTAGTACGCTGTTGGCTTTTTTGGCACTCGCCTCATTATCGGAAGAACTCGAGAGGTTGTGTGCCACAGCAGTGTCAAGATATTTTTCTCTGTCAGTGAATTGGAGCAGTACCCCACTGAGAGAGTAAGGGAAATTGTGTTTGTGTCTGATACGCATGACTGCATTTGCCGGTGATGAACTCGATCGAGTCTGATTTGGACCATTTGTTAAGCGTAAGAATATCAGCTTACAGAGCAGTCGCGTCAGAGCTGTTACGTACAATACGCCAGACTTTGATATCATCGGGAAATAGCAGAAGTGTAGACGATACTTCAGATGGTAAACCGTTGGTGAAAATGGAGAAGAGTAGTGGCCGCTGGATGGAGACTGTGGGACTCCGCTGAGGCTGAGTCTGGAAGAGGATACGGTGGAACCCACCCACACACTATAGAAACGGTTTGTTAAGTAAGATTTTGGCCAGCAAAGAATGTTATCATAGAAAATACAACGTTGGAGCCTGTCGAGTAAAACAGAATTATTCACTCGATCCAAAGTCTTGGCAAGGTCAAGGTAAATAGCATCGACCTCTCTCCTGTCGGCAGCAGTTGTCCATTGGTCTATAGTTAACAGCAAATTAGCAGTGTATGAGCAGCCGCGTAGGAAGCCGTGTTGATCACTGCAGAGAAAAGCTGGTGCTAAAGGATGCCTAGATAGTAAATGGTGTACTAGCGCTTCAAGGACCTTGGACACACAGGGTAGGAGGGAAGTCGGGCGATAGTTATAAGGCTGATTGCGCCGTTTCCCCTCGAAGATGGGAGCGACATTCGCCGCTTTCCAGCTTTCCAGCAGCGTTCATGCAACAATTGACAGTGCATACAGGATGCTTAGCGAGACAGCAAGATGTGCCGCCTCATAGGCAAGGACTAGAGGAGATATACAGTCTAACCTAGAAGATGTTAGTTCAATCCCGAGAAGTTTCCTTAGTACCGTTGTGTTTACAAAAGACGCTTGGCCTGAGAATTTGTTTATTGCGCAAACTCCCGTATAGGTCATGTCAGAAATCAATCCACAAACGTATACACTCATTTGCACGTCAGACATGCATTCACGTACATCATTGTCATTCGCCTTGGTGGAACTTCTGCCGAAGTGCGTACACACTATTCCGATAGTCTCTTCTTGTGCGTCGTCTTCCTGGCGTTCGCATCTTGCTTTGTTGTTCCTGAATGTCTCCTGTGGGAAACATACTACTCGTGAGTAGTATGCTACTCACAATGAAACTGCCTGTCATACGACACTCCTCCTCCTTCCGAGGTTCCTTGGTTCCTCTGCATCCGTTGACAAATCCTCTCCGATCGACGCGGTGTTTCCTCCCGGATTATTGATCTTCTGGTTCGCCGCGCCGGCATCTCGTGTCACGTCGCTACCTCATTGGCATGCACTCGTTTCGTCTCCCCGTCCCTCTTGATTGTGTATACCGGGCCTCGTCTGGAGACTACCGAATGCGAACTTTTCTATGTAGGTAGAGGTTTTCTTAATCCTGGGCCGCTGGCGCCCGTGTTCCGATGATCTCGATACTTCACCCGTTCTCCTAGGTTGAACAGTCTAGTTTTTCCGAGCCGTTACCTTGCGGATTGCTCCTTTGTGCGTGCCTGCGAGGCTTTCAGGTTTCGTTTGGCTCTTTCTCTTTCGGCAACTAATTCTTCAGTGGAATCAATGCACTCTTGCCATATTCTCATGTCCTGATCCACAGGAAGTCGAGAGATTCTACCGTACATCAGTTGAAATGGGGATTTCTTCGTACTCGCCTGCACAGACGCCCGGTGGACCAATAACATCAGTGGCAACGCAGACTCCCAGTCACCCCCTTTGTCTGGTAACCGTTCTTTGAGCGTTTGGTTGTTACATTCAATTAGGCCGTTCGTTTGCGGGTGATATGGTGTCGTTCGGATGCGCTCGATTCCCAGTTGTTGCATGCGTGTTCGAAATTCCTCGCTTTCAAAGCATGGTCCCTGATCTGTCAAGATTGCCTTTGGTACACCGTGGTTTGCTATGATGTGCTTCATTACCATGTCTCCAACCGTAGATGCTTTTTGATCCGGAACGCTTGTCGCTTCGGTCCAACGGGTAAAGTGTTCTGTCATGACCAGAACTTACTGGCTACCGCGGGCGCTCAGTAGAAATGGGCCCATAAGATCCATCGACCAGAGTTCACCGATTTCAGAAACTGGTACTGACTGTAAGGGCTGTTGGGCTGGCTCCCCGATTGTCGCTTTTCAGTAACTGACACTTGTGGCATGCAAGCACGTGAGCTGTCACATCCTCCTTCATCTTCGGCCAATATGCTCTTTGTTGCAGCAGATCGTATGTCCTAGTGCATTTGGTGTGTGCCATTTCATGACAGTCTGCTTCCAGTTCCTTCCTCAGTTGTCTCGAGATGACTACCACGCAAGGGCACCCAACGTCACGTTACCACGTCAAAGCGCCCGCACTGTTTAAGCCAACTCTTCTCCATTGGGATGCGATTATCTTGAGCTCTTCATGCTTAGTATATGAGGGGATCCTTACGCCTCTTGTCAGAGCTTCAACCACCTTCCGGAGCACCTTGTCCGGATGTTGTAGACACAAAAGTGTCTGTGGGTCTTGCTCCATTACTAGGCCGTTGACTTCAAAAGTCACTTTGGGGGGTTCGTCGTCCATCTGCGGTCGAGAAAGAAAATCTGCGACGCAATTACTCGACTCAGGCACATGATTGGTTATGAAGTCATATTCCCGTAAACGCAATGCCCATCGGGCTAATTTGCCTTTCGGATTCCGTCGCAGTCCTGATCCACTCTACGGGTTTGTGATCCGTCTCCACGTGGAACTGTTGACCCGACAGGTATGGCCTCCACTTGTCTACTGCCCAGACGGTTGCCAAACATTCTTTTGCAATGATCGAATACTCCTGCTCCGTTGGGGTCAGGACCCTGCTAGCATATTCAATTACTCCTTCCCTTTGCTTGAGTACTGTCCCGATGCCGCGGTCACTGGCATCTGCTGCTACGATGAACGTTTCTTTTGCATTCGGAAGTTTCAGAGTTAGTTGTTGTTCGTTCATCGCTTGTTGCACTCGCGTGAACGCCATCTGGGCATCATCGGCCCACTCAAATTTCTTGTCTTTTCGAAAAAGTTCGTACAATGGTGTTGTAATGGAGTGAAACCTTTTCACAAACCGACCGTAGTACCCTGCTCGACCCGGAGGTTGTTTAAGTGTTCGTCTAGAATTTGGAGCCACGGCCTCTAATTGTCAATATTTTGTCCGACAGATTTCTGATTTCACCTTGACCCACTTTGTGTCCCAGTAACACCACTGATGACCGTCCGACTTGTGACTTTTCGGCGTTGATCCGCAGTCCTGAGTTCTTAATGCGATTTAAGACAGCATCTTTGTGGGCGGCATGTTTGATTCCAGGTTACTGTATATTACGATATCCTCTCCATATACCACCACATTATCCAGTCGTTTTACAAGCTGCACCATCAGGCGTCGAAATGTGAACGATGCTCCAGATAGGCCAAACGGCATGCGCTTGGATTAATATTGTTTTTCGCTTACTGTGAATGCTGTTTTCTCACTATCCGTGGGTTTGTTCGGTACTTACCGGTATCCGGAGCGTAAGTCCAATACTGTGAACAACTTCGCCTGTTGCAGCTTGTCAAAAACATCAGCGACGGACGGTATTGGCACAACTTTGTTCTGTGTTACCTAATTCAACCGTCTAAAATCCTCACAAAAGCGCTACTTCCCGTTGGACTTCACCGGGATAACATGCGAGTTGTACGAACCGTTGGATTCTTCGATAACATCCTCTTTCAGCATGTTCTGCACCTGCCTTTTCAATTCCTCCTCCAGATGAACTAGTATTCTGCGGGGTCCGTGAAGTCGAAATGTTCCGGTTGTTGGTATTTCATATGCAATCCATACGGATCATCGTCGTTCGCAAATACTTCCGCATATTCCTCGACCGTGGACTGGAGCAAGGGGGCAGTGCAAATGGGGGTTTTAGCTGTGCGTATTTCGTTGACGCTATCCTGTCGCTGTCCCGTGAGTGTCAAGGAGCCGTACCTGGTTGACAACCTTTTGAGCTTCAAGTCAAACACGGTATCTGTTGCAGCAAGGAAATCGGCTCCTAGGATTGTTTGCCTGGTTTCTGGGGACACATTGAAACGGTGCTTTACGAAATGGTCGCCGATACGTACCTCACATTCTTTCACACTGTCAACCAGTAGACTATGACATCCAACCGCCCTCATCTACGTTTTGCTTTCCTGCACCAGCAATCAACGAAATAGCCGTCCCTGTATCGACTAAACACTGTTCTATCTCTCCATCAACTTCAACCCTTGTATGTACGGCCCCCTTTTCAATCGCTCCCATTACTAGTTGACCCGCCCAATAAAGATAACAACCATGAAACACTTTATTTTTAGGCCTCTTAAACCGCCGGATTGGGCAAAACTTCTTCCGGTGTCCATTTTTCCACAGATGAAGCAACTCCTAGTCGATCGTCCTGTCGTGATGATGTTCTCAAGGCAGCTACGTTCGCTGCGAGTTGCTCCATTGTCTCCTGCATTCCTTCCAACGTCTTCTTGCCCGTATTGCCGTTTGCATCCACTGAGGCCACGGACATGACTGCCAACTCCCGCGTCGCCTTTGCGAGCTTATCAAGGTCCATCGGCCGGGCGACATGGGCAATAGGGACTTGGCCGCGAACGGCCACCAGGAGACTTTCAATGAACTACTCCGTTAATAACTGCTGTCGTGGTTCTTGATCCATTCCTGGCAGAGCCCCTTCTAGCAAAGCTTGCAGAGTGACGGCGATCACGAATGGATTCGCTCCTTATCAAAGCCTGGCCTCCTTGAACCGTTGCATGGCGTCGTGGCGGTTGACCGGGCTGTCAAACGCAGCCTTCATTGCCTCCTTCGCAGCGGCCTAATTCATCTTCGCAGGGCCTCTTCGCGCTGCGTCCAGCACCGCCTTTGCCCTGCCCTTCACCAGCGTCCGCAGGGCAGCCAGCTTCCCGCGGTCGGCCTTGACTTTGACCTCTTCGACCACGTCCTCGAAGTCCTGCAGGAACGCCCGAACATCTCCATCTTAGAATGGCTGCGGCCAGGGTATCTTCATCCTCACGTTCGTCACGGCACCAGTTGTTGTGACCGCAAAGGACGCTTGGCCTGTGAATCTGTTTATTGCGCAAACTCCTGTATAGGTCATGTCAGAAATCAATCCACAAACGTGTACACTCATTTGCCCGTTAGACATGCATTCACATACATAATTGTCATTCGCTTTGGAGGGACTTCTGCCGTAGTGCGTACACACTATTCCGATAGTCTCTTCTTGTGCGTCGTCTTCCTGGTTTTCGGAGCTTGCCCGTTTGTTCCTGAATGTCGCCTGCGGGTAATATACTACTTGTGGGTAATATACTACTCACAACAAAACTGCCTGTCATACAACAGTACAACATCTACTGAGGCATCTACCGTGGGGATTTTCCCCAGAAGTGTTGACACTTTTCGGCACTGAACAAACCGGCACGTTGTTTGCAAACACAGTGCTGTCGAAGCCATCCGAATCTTCAGATGCCTCGTCGCCTGAGCCAGTAAACCCTTCCGAGCCACCTAACTGGAGCACGCCAGCTTCAGCTCTACAGCTTTT